>JAOTAX010000196.1:28016772-28031887 GCA_025629825.1 Erythroxylum guanchezii
TATTTCATAATAAAAATAATAACAATAACAAATACTAACCATAATAGGTGCAAAATTTATAATAATAATAATAATAACAACAACAACAACAACAATAATCACACAACTGAAATTTTATTAGAGTTACAAGTTAATAATAATATAATTAAATATTGTAAAATAAATATTGATACAATTATAAAATATTCAATGAATTACATCTTCCAAATATATTATACTGCGGGGGCATTTCTGTCATTAACATTGTTTTTTGTTCTGTCCCCTACAACCAAACACATTTTTGTCCTCAGGACGAAGACAATTTTTTCTGTTCTGTCCACTGCAACCAAACATCTCACTGTCTCCAATTCTTGTTCTGTTTCGTTTTGTTCTGTTCTGTCTCGTCTCGTCTTGTTCTGTTCTGTCTCGTCTCGTCTCTGCATGTTAAAGACGCTAACCAAACAGACAGTAACAGAGATTTATAGGTGACTTCAGCGATCTAACAAGTTCCACCTTTGAATTAAGCAATCAAGGGTATATTTGATTAATAGCTTTTAATTACCGACGGTATACCTTACCATCGGTGTTGATGTTGTAATGTTCTGACGGAACCTTCGGAATATATATCAACTCTCTCGGATGGAACCGTCAGAACATAAAGCAACGCTCTCCGATGGTTCCGTCAGAAATGTCTTCCGTACTATACCAACGCTTTTCCTTTTCGGTCGGTAATATCTTACTAACCGTATAATCTTACCGTCGGTAATTAATACTGACCGTGCCGGTGCCAACGTCGGTCTCCGTCACACTATTACGTCTGTAAATGAGATTACCGACGGAATCTTCATGCTTTCCGCCGGAAAAATCCGTCGGTAACTCCTTCTTTTCTTGTAGTGTCTCTTAGTTATTTTGCATTTTGTTTGTATGTATTATCTATAAATAAAACTACAAATAAAATCAAAAAATGGTGATATTAAAATTATTGTATAAGACTTCAACCTGTTATAATTCTGATTTACTTTCTACAGCTATAGAGTTAAATAATTAAGCATCCTAAGCATTAAAATTTGACAAGAAATGGCCGGCATGTAGGGCACCTATTCGCATAAATTTAGTTGTAGCAAGGGCAACTTTTGAAGACAGAAATTTATGATGTTAAAGCCTCAATAACTAGAGCCACCTCCTGATATTAGGTTCAAGGAACGGTTAATTATTTTTTATTTAACATATAAACAAATCCTTTTTAAGGTTGCCATGTGCAAATGATATTGGTTTGGATGATAGTCTTTGTTTAGTTGCTCGTAAAGATTTGCGGGTGGGTGTGATGCTTTACACTTACACTTTGACCAAAACAGTGCCTTCCTAGGAAAAACAAATGTTTTAGCTTCTAATTTCATCGTTCTTTAGTAATTCAATAAGTTGGTAAATTAATTTTCTTATCAATAATACAAGATGTAAACCTCTCAGGGTTTCTTGTAGAAATATGAAGTCGACTTTGAACTTCTACAGTTAAATCTACATCTTAAATAAAGATAATGATCTTTTTTTTTTTTTGGGTAAATTCAGATACTGATTTTGGACAACCTTTCAAGCTGATCATTATCAGGATACACTAATTTTTTTCTACCATTCGTTGATTGTCTTTCTCCTGGGTACGTATTGAATCCATTTTGTGTTCCTCTGATTGTACTTTTCTTGGTTGTGTTGTCTATGTTTTGCAAAGCAAACACAAAATTTTAAAACTTTAAGAAGTTCTAATCTTAAAATTCAACGTAAGTTGTCGATTGTAAATTGTAATGGCGTATAAGGATAAACCTTATCCTATAAAAGTTGTACAATAATTTAATGAAACAAAGGTATTTGTTTTTAATTTTGTGAAAAATAACTTTAGTCAATAGTCAATTTTTATCTCTATATAATTAATACTTTTTCAAAAGTTATAATATTACGTTCCATATTTGTATTGGCTAGTCTAGGTCTTACAAAATCAATATATTAATATGATAGGATAGTTAGTCGACAAGACGTACATATGAACCAAGAAAACGTAACTTTGACATTTCAATGAAGACTTGGCGGAACAGACACGCCAAATGTCACCAGAATCACTAATTCATGATCCTCACCATAGGCCAAAGTTAATCACTAGATAATTTGACTTCTTGTTACTTGATAATGGTGAGAAGGAACACAACATCCTTCTCACTAAACTGTGTCTGCTAAACAGGTATTAAATTCAATCAAAGGCATATCTTTATATTCTATTCTGACTTCACCATCCACGACAAGGGCTCGCAAGTTTTACAATGTTATTTAAAATGAAATAACATTATGTTTAACTTAATTTGAGAATTCCATCTCAAAAGATGAATTTTAAAAAAAATACTTAGAGATATGATCCACTTAGATTTAAATTTTAAGATAATACCTTATAATAGAGTCATATTTTAAAAAATATTATAACCAGTAATATATATTTTTAAAAAATTAGTATATGATATCAATGAAATCGCATATTTAGACAAGATATTTTTTTAAAAATATTATCTTGTTAATTTATTTAAATTGTTACTTTAACTTATTAACCTAATTAAGGACCATAAAATTATTATATAATTGAGATTATTGATTTAATGAGTATATAATATTTACGTATCATAGTGAAATAATATGGATTACTTACAGTCGAAGAGAAAGTATTGTGCATAGAATTTCTTTTAGTAAGTGTAAATCATTGAAAAAGAAGTAATAAATGTATAATATATCCATGCTCATCTTAATAAATTCAATTCAAGTTTTGTCATTACGTATTTTGAAGTGTCCTGAAGATCATTATACAAAAACTTGATAGAAATTATACCTTCTTTGATTTTCTCAAGCTAAACTTCATAGTAATTTTCTTTTGTAATACTAAGGATTTTTCAAAAAGTAGGTTATGGGCGCTAATTGTTGTTTGCATATAAAATAGGTACCTAGGAGGTGTTTAGTTCAGGGGTTTAAGAATGAATTAATGAGCAAGGAATGAAAATTGTTAGTTAGTTATTTATTATGACTGAATGCACAATTTTTTGATATTTCACTTTTCGGTAAAAAGTTTATAATGTAGTACAGTGTAAAATTGTTTATTATTTTATATTTTATTTTAAACCCTTCAAATCAGATGTTTTTTATTTTTACTGTTTAAGATGGAATAGGATGTAATATGGAATAGGATGTAATATGAAACCCTCCTCTTTCATTCTATTTTATTATAAACCCTCCTTTTAAATGATGGAATAATATTACATTTTATTCCATTTCATTATTAAACTCTCAACCAAACATACCCTTTATAACTTGAAAGCTTCATCAACAACACGCTCAATATGCTTCATGACAACCAAAATTAATGTCAGTCATTAAATGATTTTTTGTTAAGACTAAAGATTCAATCGAATTAACCGGTTTAATTGTAAAATATTTTAATCATTTAATTTTTATTTTTATTTTTTGGTTCGATTTACTTTAATAATTCTTTTTTTGGTAAATGCTTTAATAATTCTTATTGTTAAAATCAATCAGTTTATTAATTAATCGGTCAATTTTTATATATTAATAAATTCTTATAAATTAAAATAAATAAATTAATTTTATTTACCAATCTCATTTTTAATTAAACTTTAAATTTTTTATGACAAAAGCAACATCTTTCAATCATATTTTAGAAAACAATTCTTTAATTTTATTCAATAATTACTAAATTTTATAATAATTTAATATCAAATAAATATTTTAAATCTTAAACTACGTTTTTTTTTTCTACTCATAATTGTCCGTACTTGTCGTGAGATGTCATACACCAATAGAAATGGCAATGGACGCGATATACCCCGGCCCCTTGGCTAGCTTATCAACGATAGTTAGTGATTAGTCTCTTTTTGGCTAATAGAATGTGGATAGTGAAAAAAAATATATAAAATATAAACTATGTAAGTTCATTCCTTTCAAAAAATATTTTATTATTTAAATTATTTAAAAATGTCTTATAGTATTAATTACATTATATATATATACATATACACACATTAAGTTGAAGTACTAATATCAATCAAATAATAATTTACATTAAACTAATGATTTGACATGAATTTAATTAAAAATTATTTTTGTATTTTTAATACTATTTTGAAGTAATTTGATGATTAAAAAAATTCAGTAAAGGCGTCTTAAATCATGAAGCAAAGGAAAAAGAAAAGATGCGCGAAAATGGAACGGACAGTAGTGGGAGGAAATTGGACAGACAATCAATAAAAGTTGATTAACTTTGTCATTTTATCTGCGTTGTCTTTGTTCATGAATAGACCAGACACGGTTTTGAAGGAAAAATATCAAACATACTGCACTGTATTTGTCCGGGTTCATTAACTTCTGATAAGTTGGTAGCAACCTTTCATCTAGAGAAAAGGAAAAGTCAGACAAAAGGGAAGAGAAAAAGAGACAAAAAATCAATAGCAATTTGTTCTTTTTAGTCCATCAACTTGTTCTGCTACGGAAAGAATATGGTTGGTGACTTGGTATTTGGTGCTACGTGCCATGACATAAAAATCATAACGAGACATTTGCAGCTTCAGTCTTGCTAATAGAGTCTTCGTTTATAATTTTACACTAAGTGACCATTTCTTGTGCATTACGGGCTTCTTGGCCATCATTGGACCACGCAAGAGTGAGTTATCTAAAGCGCCAAGAATTACTGTAATGAAATAAGTGTCAAAGTAAGCTGCAAACCCTGAGGAAAACATGGGATTCATTAGATATTCAACGACCAATAGTGCTCGTCTTCAAGTAATGAGTAGAGGTTGATGAAACTCGTGAAATTACTATTGCTTCTTTGACCAATACTCCTACTACGTACATGCCCCATACCAAACTTGCGTGATCCTCGTTGATGTTCTTGACTTGGGTATGGTGATAATCGAAATCATCTTGAAATTTGCGGCCTACTAGACTACTACAAGTACGTCCTTGGACGCTATTGTCGCTGCAAGCCGAACTTTCTATGACTTGCAGAAACTAGATTTGGTAAAAGATTGGTTTGCAGGTCTTATCACAGCACGTTTTGAGGCTAAACAACCAGAGAGTTGATTTGGACTCGTACGGAAACTACTTGTAGGAACATTGCTTCAATTTACAACGGCACTTGGCACGTGTTCCATTGCTTCAGGACTTCCTTTTCCTCTGTCCCCGTATGTTACGTGCTTACGGCGGCAAATCAAGATGTTAGGTTGTAATAACAAGAACATAGCTATGTCCTTTATAAATTTGAGGAAAGAAAATCTAAATACATGTTTAACTTTATCCAAATTCTTTAGTTCAATCATCAAATTTATCTCCAATTGTTAACCGAGCACTAATCAATATTGCAAAGCATGCCAAAACATTCACTTCAAAGTTTTAATTGTTCAAATGAAAGCATTATTAATTAGAATTATTTTTGGGAACCATAGGTGCTGAAATGATGCCTAAACTTTTGAATCTTACTTGCTTAAAGATAACCATACACAAAGATCATGATTCTGAATTACAATATACGTTTTAGTATTTATCCTGAATCTCGTCATTTAAGTTGTATTTTTAAGAATATCAATTTAGAGATTGGCTATGGACAAAAATGTTAGCTAAGGGTGCAAGCAAACTGTTATGGTAACTGAGAGGGTCAAATTATGAATTTTTTCCACAAAGGAAGAGAAAATTAACACATTTCAGGGAGAATAACGTCATAGCCTACATATCTAATCTCCCCTATATAAGTCGACTCATGGACAGTCATGTATCTAGTCAACCTAATCGAAGAAGAATCCTCCAAAATTTCCCATCATGTTACTATTCGTTGAATTCCTTGCAACAATTGGGTATTTTTCAAATTAAAAAAAAAATACTTATAGATACGGTCCCATAGGCTTGTATATACTAATTTCATGTAATTAATTGGCCTAATGAAGCAAACACCCACTTGACAAGAATTACTTAATTACTATAATTAACAAGAAGATTAGCAAGAATAACCTCATTAGCCGGCTGGCACTGGACCCAGATTAAGCAAAACCAAGTTCCATATTGACTAGTAAAATTTTGGACCACTACCGACTTTAGGCATAAGTTTGCTTGAGACAACCAAACATTGCCAAGGAAAAAATGTTACAGATACCAAATAACTCGACCATGTTCCCCTGACTGCAATCAAAAAGTAAAAAGTCAATTGCTTGAACCATCAACGAGGACAAGTTAGAATCGTGTTATAATCAACGCTTCCAATCAAGAGACTAAGTCTAGAGGATTAAATAATAATAACTAATTACATTTGAAATGCGGTGTTCTTTGCACTTTAAGGACATTTTATAGTACTTTCGTTGTTTGCTTTGGAAATTCAAAGCAGAAGTCAATGAGACTAGAGATCTAGAATGAGTAGTACAATTCGACGCAATGAAATTAAATAACAACAGGAATAAAATGGAGGCATTAAGAACATTATATATTCAGTTATTTGGGTTGTTGCAACAACTAAGTATCGTTTTCTTTTCTCCTGATAAGAATTACTTGTTACTTGATCGATTAATTTGACCAAGTCTTGTTTATCATTAGTTCAATTATTGATTAAAGAAAGATGGGTAGAGAAAGCAAAATTTGCTTTCCTTTGTTGACTTTCTAATTTATGCCAAACAATTGAGGGACAAGTTAAGTAATAAATAATTTTCAAGCCCACACTTTCTTATTTCTAAATAATTAAACATAAAAAAAAAATCTTACACAATAAGATTTTTTATTTCTAAATAATTAAATATAAAAATATCTATTAAGTTTCAAGATTTTTTTTAAATTTTAACGATCAAATATTTTCTCTTTTAGAATTTTTTTTTTCAAGATGATGAGAAAGAGTCTATTCCCAATTCATTGTTTAAAAATTAATTAGAGAATTCTATATCTTGTTACTTATTTTATAGTCACACCACAAATTCAGCCGCATTGATTTAATACCTCCTTTCTAATTCATTACCAAAAGAAATGAACAACTAGCCTCTTAAGTGTTCATTTTTAAAGTCACTCACCAGTGTAGAGCACACTACAATAATTCTTAGGCATTTAAATTAATGTAATAGCCTTATCTCATGTTCTTAGGATTCCCTTACTGTCATTTTTAAGCTAGGATTAATGAAATCTCTAGACTCTAGCTATGTGTATTTGTTTTAATATTAACCTCTAAACATTTTTTAATCTCAAATTGGTACGTCTCTAATCCCCAATAATTTCTATAAGATGTGTATAAACAACGTTAACGGCCTTGTAATGCAATTGTCTTGACATGAAAGCAACCCAGAAAGGCACACCTTCCCCCCCAATATGATTCAGAATTTGTTAATTAATCATTACTACGTCGACATGAACAAGTATACAGGGAAACACAAATTGATTTCATCTATTAAACTTGCGTACTCAAAACTTTAATAGGTCACGTAACATAAACACACAAGGAAGAAGTAACCCAAATGTAAAAGCTAAAATGATGGCGGTCATTATCTACGCATACCAAATTTGGGTACGTATAGCCGGCAGCCATCGCTGTCTAGGACCAACAGATTCACCATCAAAGTGCCGCGTGGTTCGGTTTACGCATTAGACCGGGACAATCTCATTCTCAGGCTGACATGGCATGACATGTGGCTCCCCACTTGTATGGTCTCAAGCAAACAAAAGTGATGTCTAGTGGGCCCTCTTGTCTCCTCCTAGGTTAGGCAAACTTATGAAACAGAAGTTTTATTTACGTGCCAGTGTCCGTCCGTCCATACTGGGGTAGGGCGACGAACACGACATGTCGTTTTGTAGGACATCTTCCTTTGGCTCGCTATATAAGGAGGAGCTGAGGAATGCCTGCTCAACTCATACCATCCTCCAACTTCATCGATCAATATAATTTCCCTTTAGTTTTGCATTAGTGTCTATTGCTTTGATCTCTGAAAGATTTGGATCATGGCTGTTGAGTCAGTTCAACGGACCCCACTTGGTCCTCCTGCATGCGAAAAGGACGCAAAAGCTCTCGAGTTCATTGAGGAGATGACAACAAATGTCGATGCTGTGCAAGAGAGAGTTTTGGCGGATATACTGAGTAGAAATGCCAAGACTGAGTATCTCCAGAGATACAAGCTCAATGGAGCCACTGACCGAGACAGCTTCAAGTCCAAAATTCCTGTCATCACTTACGAGGATCTCCAACCTGAAATCCAACGTATTGCTAATGGTGACCGCTCTCCTATCTTGTCTTCGCACCCCATATCTGAGTTCCTTACTAGGTATGGAGATGTTGATATTATACGTGTTATAAGAAATCCACTGAACTAAAAGGTTTAGAATGAAGTTCATAATCTATATATATATAACTGTTTCCATGAAGCTCTGGAACTTCAGCTGGCGAAAGGAAGCTGATGCCAACAATTACGGAAGAGTTGGATCGTCGTCAAAAGTTATACAGTCTTCTAATGCCAGTGATGAACCTGTATGTATTTTTTTTTTAATTTGTAGGGCTTGGTTTTTCAGATAAGTTCATAAGCATGACGTGTTAGTCCATTTTGATTTGTCGTTGGGGCAGCTACGTGCCGGATTTGGACAAAGGGAAGGGTCTATACTTTCTATTCGTGAAGGCTGAAACCAAAACCCCAGGTGGGTTATTGGCACGCCCTGTGCTAACTAGCTACTACAAGAGTGACCACTTTAAGAACAGACCATACGATCCTTATAATGTCTACACAAGCCCCAGTGAAGCTATTCTCTGTGCTGACTCATTCCAGAGCATGTACACCCAGATGCTTTGTGGCCTTCTGATGAGAGAAGAAGTCCTACGAGTCGGCGCAGTATTTGCCTCCGGCCTTCTCAGAGCAATTCGGTTCCTTCAACTTCACTGGAAACTGCTCGCCGAAGACATAACAACTGGCAACTTGAATCTTATGGTAACAGACCCTTCAATAAGGGCATGCATGAGTAAGATACTGAAACCTAACCCAGAACTCGCTGAGTTCATCACCTTAGAGTGCGTCGGAGATAACTGGGCAGGAATTATCAGACGTATCTGGCCAAAAACAAAGTACCTTGACGTGATTGTCACCGGAGCTATGGCTCAGTACATTCCTACTCTAGAGTACTACAGTGCAGGATTGCCTATGGCTTGTACCATGTATGCTTCATCCGAGTGCTACTTTGGACTCAATTTGAAGCCAATGACCAAACCATCGGAGGTTGTTTACACAATCATGCCTAACATGTGCTATTACGAGTTCTTGCCTCACGATCCCTCAGCTCCGGCGACTCTTTCCAGGCTCTCACCTCCACCGCTTGTTGACCTCGCCGACGTTGAAGTCGGCAAGGAATATGAACTCGTCATATCAACTTTCTCTGGTCTCTGCAGGTACCGTGTTGGTGATATCCTCCTAGTCACTGGATTTTACAACAAAGCACCGCAATTCCGATTCATTAGAAGGAAAAACGTGCTGTTGAGTATTGATTCTGACAAGACCGACGAAGCCGAGCTCCAAAAGGCCATCGAAAATGCCTCCTTACTGTTGCGCGACTTCAAAACTAGTGTTGTTGAGTACACTAGTTATGCAGATACCAAAACAATCCCTGGTCATTACGTGATCTACTGGGAGTTGCTTATTAAGGATCCTACCAACTCACCAACAGAGGGGGCACTCAACCAGTGTTGCCTGGCAATGGAAGAGTCAATGAACTCGGTGTATAGACAATGCAGGGTTGCTGACAACTCCATTGGACCATTGGAGATAAGGGTAGTGAAGAATGGAACTTTTGAGGAGCTCATGGACTATGCAATATCAAGGGGCGCATCCATTAACCAATACAAAGTGCCTAGGTGCGTCAACTTCACTCCAATATTGGAGTTGTTAGATTCCAGGGTGGTCTCCAAGCATTTTAGCCCATCAGCACCATATTGGACCCCTGAAAGTCGTCATATCTTCTAAGACCATGTGCGGCAACATGGCAACTAAACTGTGCTGCGGTTAACGGATTGAACGAACAATCGTAAGCAGAAAGGTGTTATTGGATGACAACAGTATTTGTTTTTCTTTATGTATATCCATCTTTCTGTTTGCTTTATTAGTTTAGTTTCTGCTTTCATACTGTTATTGTGTTATCGTTTCGTGTAATAAGTCTTGTAATCTGTATTCTCCGTCTGAAGACAATCCTTTGCCCTTGCTTCATGATCTTTTGGAGTATCTACAATCATTGCTTTAGACAAATAAACACTGAACCATTATATAGTAAAATATAGTAAGAGAGAGTTACATTAATTCCAAAGAATACAAATGAGGTGTTTCGATGAGTGTTCATTTTGACCTGTCTATGGATTTTAGTGCACATGCTATGGCTAGATACTCGTCTATTAGCTAGTTAGGCTTTTTATATATCTAGATACCAATGTATTTTCTTGTGATGACTAGGGTTTCAACTCAAATATTCTGTTTTGACTGCCATGATAGATATACAGTAAAAGCCTACCCTAGCCTTAAATGATGAGAATCGAATCTTTCACCCTATACATTTTTTCATGAATTTTTATAACAAAACCTAATTCATCCATGCATGTATGGTTGCACCAATCAATTTCTGAGTTTGAAATTTGAAAAGCTTAGGCGTTTCTCAGTAGAATGTAAAACTGAAGCAATGTTGTATACGGTTATTTTGAGACGGAAAAATTTTTAGAGTACATAACTTATTAATAGTTCCTGGAGTTGGAGAAAAATCTTAAATATGAGGGATAAATTAGGGAATCAACTCAGATTTAAGATAAGTAATAGGCAGTTCACTCTCTTATGGCAGGATTTTTGACATCCAAGGGGAATCTTAAGGAACTTCTTATCTCCTAAAGAGATAAATGAGTCGGGCTTACCTATGACAGCCAAGGTTTCTAATATAACCAATAATAATATGTAAAGGTGACAGGATTTTTCTATGGAGCTCATTGCTGATTTTTAACCCATTCAATATCAACTGATTAGTTCTTCGGATTATTTGGAATGGCTCCCTAGCTCTTCAAAGACTTACACCAATGATTCAGCTTACAACCTCTTTAGACCCTCATCCCAACAAGTACCTTGGTTTAACCTGGTTTGGTTTAAAAATAACAGCTAAGGTATTCATTCATTCTGTGGTTAGCTGTCCTAAAAAAACTCCAGTCAAGGAATAAACTTCACTTTCTATATACTCTCAACCACTGCTCTTTGTGTATTTCGGATATGAAATCTAATGAACATTTGTTTTTTAACTGTCATTTCTCTAATTTTGTATGGAAATATTGCTTTACCCACTTTCAAGTCTCCATCCCTAGCCCTTCAAGCCTTCCTTCTATACTAACTTGGTACCACCAAACACCTCCTCAATATCCTATCTTTCCTATACTTCTATCCACAACGGTTTACTACATTTGGACCGAAAGGAATTCAAGAACATTCAAGGATGTAGCCATAGAGGTAGAGAGCTTACAAGCCAGGATAATCTTCCAAGCTCGGGAGCATTTCAACCTACACACATAGAGAGGTAATTAGATCTATTTTACACTAACTTTGTGTTGCAGATTACTGTTCAGCTAGAGAGACTCTCTTCCCCACGGATGAGACCTCTTGGATGACCACATGTTCTAGGCCATAGAAGGCGTTCCAAATAGAATGTAAACTCATTCTTTGGAATCAATAGAGGTAACACTTTGATTTCCTTATTTTTAGCAATACTCCATTCCTCTAGATTACCAGAGGAATGAGATTCATTGTTGGCTATACTCCATTCTCATTTCTTAGTATATTCATTCATATTCCCATTCCCATTATCCTCTGTTAATTAAGCGCCCCTAATAAAAGACATATAAATAAAAATATTTAAATACGTAAGAAAATAAATATATAATAAGGTAAAGAATAAAAATAAAAGATAAAATAAATAAGTAAATATATAAACAAAAAAGAAAATAAGAAATAAATAAAATAAACAAGTCATTATAAAAAAAATTTAGGTTAAATAACTAAAAAGATAATACCACACAATGCTACATATTAAATACAAAAAATAAGATTTGAACGAAAATATTTTAAATATCTATGAAAAAGAGAAAATCTTTTATAAAATTTTAATGAATGCTTTTGTGTTTTTAACTTTGATATGCCTCGTTAATTTTACTCTTAAATATTGCATTTACTTCAAATCTTAACTACATTTTAATTTAAAAATTCAATTGGAAAATGGTATCATCATATCTAGTTAAATAGCAAGGAATCATCTTTTAGTTTTTCTTGCTTGCCGACACCAATGACCAATCACCACATAATTCATAAACAAAGTTAAAATCGAGGCAAACTGTAATGCTATCCAAAAGCACAAAGTTCACCATGCATGTGATGATGACTGTTCTCAAAAAATCCATCAGGGTTTTACTTTGAGGCCTCTAAAAGCATAGATCGGGCATAGTAAAATGTGCCGTTCGAAGAAGATGCAAGATCACATCAGGACTTTTGTCACTTCCAAGAATAACGTTGACGTTTGTGAAGAGAATCTGTTTTCATAGTCGGCCTTTCCAACTCAATGATCCCAATTCTCAACGATCCAATAACATAATGAAACACAGGTTGCCTATATATGGCCTAAAGATGATTCTGTCTTTAAAGTGAAACTCTGAAGGTTGCTATTGTCGCTTAAAGCGATTTTATCTTTGTTAAAGTGTATCTTTTTCTCTCTCTCTCTCTCTTGTGGGGGTTATATTGCATGATCGTGAGTAAAATGATTTTATCACACTAAACCCTGACAATGAACTTGGTCTCATAACAAGTTTGAACACAAGGTAATGTAGTTTTGAAATCCAAGCAAAATCACATCAACATGATAACCTGAGTTAATAAAAGCCGCCCAATAGAGTGTCTTCTGGTACTAAATAAAACAAGGAAACATGATGATTGTCTTGCTTCTTCCCTCCTGGACATTCTTTTCCTGCTTCAAAATGTAAAGGGTTGGCCACAGTATCCCACAGCCAGATCGCTGGCTTTGCGTTCATTTTCATTGTTCGTCGCAGTTCCCTACATTGATGCACATTAAACTGGTTAACTAACACATTAAAGTTTGATCGAAGAACAGACACCAATAGAAGAATATGAAATTCATACAATTATGCACAGTACCTGCCGATTATCAGTAGCCATGTTGTACATGATTGAAGGATAATTTCCGTTGACTACTTGTTCCAGTTGAGGTTGGAGCATGTATCTATCAATATCATTCAAATTATTCAGGGAATTCGAAGGAAGGGAAGCGAAAAATGCCCGAGGTCGTTGTTGGTGTAAGATTCCAGGATAAAATTGTGGTTGATTACTGCAGCCAGACGAGGTCAAATGTCAATGGATCAATTAATTATTCAAAGGGATCTATATGTATATATATGAAAAGCTTTTCGAATGATGATAATGGAGACACCTGAAAAATACACCGGAACCTGGGATGTTGATAGTAGAGTTCGTTTCAGGATAAGATCTCCTGTTGGGATTGAAGTTTGAATTTGCAGCCATGGAGTCACTTATGTTCCCCATATTGTAAACTGATTTCTGAAAGATGTAACAGAATAAGAGAAGTTAGTACACACATTTGGAAGCAAACTTTTCGTGTTCTAGATTTGTAATTGCTATTAACTTGGATATCAACTCCTATAGCTAGTCAGAAGCTCTTTTGCTAGTTATAGGAATGTATCTACTTCTGTTTGATTACCTTTAAAATTGGTTGAATTGATCCATTTGATTCTAACAGTTGCTGCAAAAGAATTAACAAAGGCTATAAACTTTGTGATAGAATCGCATGAACGCAAAATTGTTTTCTCATATCATTCATCAGGATTCTAACTTAGACGTGATTAGTGAAATGAAAAATGAATACTTGTCCTAAAACGTAACAACAATGCTGGACCCGAAAGAAGATGTTACTAGATGATGATTGAAGATCATGCCTTTCGGATTCGGATACGTCTCAAAGTGTCCTCCAGGACCTGCTCTTGGTAGAGAGCTTCACTCAATGTCTGGATGCAACTTGGACCA
This sequence comes from Erythroxylum guanchezii, assembly GCA_025629825.1. NCBI lineage: Eukaryota > Viridiplantae > Streptophyta > Magnoliopsida > Malpighiales > Erythroxylaceae > Erythroxylum > Erythroxylum guanchezii. Next base: position 28,030,857 of record JAOTAX010000196.1, read on the forward strand.
CTTACGTAGTATCTGTAGTCAGTCGCATCAGAGTTTTATGATTCCAATTTCAATCACAGCAGAAGAACAGGGCTAGTTTATACCTTAGTTGGTTCTCAACATCAGCTAATTCAGAACTGAACTTGAGGATTTGGTTTTTAACTTCCTGTTAATATAAGATAAAATTAATTTTTTTTCTTTTTGAATTGTCCAAAAAAAACATGAATAAATTTTCAATTATATCACATGTACCTCCAATCTAGATTCAATACTGAGTTTGCTGTCGCTAAAACATAAGTAAAAGAAATAAACAGCAATCAGTGAATCACCCAATCAACAAATGTAAACCATGAACAAGTACAAAGATAAGGAAACAAACCGAGACATGACTGATAGATTGAAAATATTTGTTTCAACACTCATTTCAGCAATAACCCTCTGGATAAGCTGTGGCATATACATTTCATTCACATGATAATAATTTGGGAATAAGAAGCCTCTTTGTCCAAGTATAAGAACAAAAGAATTTAGAGATCTCAAAATACGAATACCTCTTGATTTTGAAGGCTTTGTCCAATTGTAGGAAAGAGGAAATAGTTGAAGATCGAGAATCCATACCGAGAACAAATTGCTTCAGATCAGGATTTGAATAGAGAATTGATAATATAGACGTCGACTCCCATCTTTATATAAGAATTTTTAATATGAAATATTGTAGAGCTCATTAATAAGAATTTAGCTTAAGTCAATTATTACCAAAATAACTAGAACTAGTTATTTCAATAGTTGATTCTTATCACTTTTAAACTTTTTAACATTTTCATGTTTAGTCAATATGAGATATTCTAACACTCCTCTTCAAATGCAACTGGGACTGGACATCCAATTGTTACTTGAAATAATCACAGTGGCAACTGGATCGGACCGTTGAGATTGGACATCTAGACGAAAAATGGAGAAATTAAGAATCCGGATCAAATCTGCTTTGAAACCATATTATAATTTTTAATATAGCAGAGTGTAGAGCCCATTAACAAGAATTAGACTTGGGT
>JAOTAX010000196.1:28031987-28042705 GCA_025629825.1 Erythroxylum guanchezii
CAAATCTGCTTTGAAACCATATTATAATTTTTAATATAGCAGAGTGTAGAGCCCATTAACAAGAATTAGACTTGGGTGAACCATTACTAAAATAATCAGAACTACTTATTTGGATAATTGACCCTTACCACTTATAAATCCTTTAACATTTTCATGTTTAGACAATATGAAGTACTCAATCAGTTTAATAATCATTACCTCTAAAAGATGTACCAAATAGAAAAAAATAGGAAATTTGTTGGAAAATACCTTTGTAACCTAAATATATTTAAATATGAATAATACATGTAAAGTTATTAAGAGATACAAATTAGAAAAATAGTAAATTAAAACTTAAAACTCGAAAGCTTTTTTAAAAATTAGATATGATAAAGGAATTATATTCTTAGTGCCAATATTTACATCCTCTTTTCAAAATATAAACTTTAAATTATATTAGCGGCAACCAAAATATCACATCCTCTTAAAATAAATAGTCCAAAATCAAATACAATCGTTCTATACTACCCATTTTATGATTTTTTTAAATCAGATCTAAAATATTAAGAATAAAATTACAATATTTATAGCATCAAATGACATTTTCGAGTTGTGCATAATAAGAAATCAATTTTATAATAAATACCATCCACGTTGTTGTTCTGGTAGAGCAATAAGTTGCTTAAAAGTTTCTTCTAAACTGCAAAATTACACGTAATTATGTTAAATGAATAGAATAATATGATAAAACATAACAACAAAAGAAAACCAAGCATACCTTTCCTTTGCATCAAAAAGAATAAGTTTTCCAGCTGGAGAAAAAATGATGAGAACAACAGGTATATCACAAAGGGTGGAAAGTTCATAAGCTTTTTTGACAAGCCCACTTTTCCTTTTGGCAAATGTGATATGTCTGTATGTTTTGTTCTCTATTTTCTTAAGCTGCAGCTTTACCCTCCCCATTGTTTTCTTCTTTGTTCTTGTGCTTGGTGCTGGCCTTTCTTTTAACTCTCTTTTCCTTCTCTAAAGAAAACGTGCTTTTAGGCACTCGTGGTCCCAGACCATTAATTAGTCATTTTTTGGCATTCAAACTTTACTATTTCCTGGAGTATCTAATTTGTAATCAACCCTCCTACAATAGCAAGGCGAATCTGACTAAGAAGATTATTCCTTTAAATGCTCTTAAAGAGACGTTTAAACACTTGCCATTAGCTTTCCAGTATTCCCTTATCCAATGATCTTGAAAACTTGTATGTTTCTTCCACTAATGCCGTTAAGTTCAATTCAATGCAATTTGAGATATGTGACTTCTGTTTCTTCTATATGAATTAAATTAATAAGGGCAGCAGCCAAGTGGTCTAATTAGAGTGGCATTTTCAACTTCCAATTGTACGAGAATACTGGAAAATCCACAATTGAGTATTCGAAATGTCACTTTGAGTATTTGGAATTTGAGAATCAGAGATCAAATCCCCAGGAAGGATTATCTGTGGAATGTACACCAACCTTGTTCTTTCGGGAACTAGGAATTGCATCAGCTGCTTTAATTAGTTATGGCGATTAGATGCCTTTTCAACAGTTCTTCTCATGAAAGCTTAGGTTTGTTCTTAAGATGCTTAGTCTAAGAGACAAGCTTTATAGGAAAAAAGGAAAACGTTTATGGTTTGCGGCTTTTGTTAAAAAGGAAAACGTTTATGGTTTGCAGCTTTTGTTTGTATATTGTTCGTTCAAAATTGATAAATACTCTATAAAAGCAAATAAGGACTAACATGGAACAACTTGAATTTGAAATTAGCCCTGTATCAATTGAAGATTATAATAGTTTAGGGATCCTGAATTGGCAAGGTCCTAGGCGGGTCACAAATTATAATTTAAAATGAGTTCTCAACAAATAAGATGAGATCTTAATACGGAATTAATTATTTTCTTAATGTGATTAAGAGTGATAATTAAATTGATTCCTAATTAATTTTGAGACAACTTTTCAAAAATTAAAGTTACTTATATTTCAATTACATTGAAATTAATTAATTAGATTCTTTAAAATTAAGAAAAGAATTTGTTTCTTAATTAAATTTATTTATTTCAATTTGATTGGGATTAATTAAATTTATGGCATTATTTTTTTAGAGAATTATTATTCAATTTATGTAGAAATTATTTCTTTATTTATGAATAATAAATTTCTTGATTTATTAGAAAAGTATTTTTCCTGGTTAATTTTTTAATTAAGAAAAATGAGCTTTCTTAATATTTTCAAATTTATTAAAGAAATATTTTCTAATTAATCTCTAAATAAATACTATAAGGACTTTCTTTATTAAATTTAAAAGTATTTTATTTAATTTTGAAAGTAGTTTCCTTTTAATACTAGAAAATAGTTTTCTATTGAAGGAAAAGTAATTTCTAATTAGATTAAAAATAGTTTTTTAATTGGATTAAAATTTCTTACTTTTTAAATTTTAAAAAGAGAGTTTTCTAAATTATAATAAGAAAGAAGTATAATTTATTGATTTTTTCAATTAAATTTGTTAAAACAATTGAGATAATTGGAAATAGTTTCTAATTGGATTTGAAAATTGTTTTCAAATCAAATCAAATTTCTATTTAGAATAGAAATTTAATTTATTTAGGAATTAATGAGTTTAATCTAATTTATTTTTTTCCAAATTGTTGGAAATATTATTTTAGATTGTGAAAATCAAGAACTAGAATCAAACGAAACTTGGGTGTTTTATATATATATATACATACATACATATATATATATGTATGTATATATATATGTTAAAATTACGTGTTTTTATATATGTGTTATTATTACATGTAATTTTGTATTTGATGAGACTATTTAAAATTAAATTTCTCATTAAAATATTAAGTACACATTGAGAATATGATTGTTGCCTTCAATTATTTAAGAATAAAACTAGAGTTATGTTTATTGTAAGGGTTGTTGAGTGACTCAAGGCCCTTAACCTGAGTATATTTTACCTTAAATTAATGGGTCCTACTTAACTAAATATGTATTATTTGGATGAGTGACTCATGATCATATGAATTTAGAGGCAAGGCTAGGATAAACATATTAGGTACATTTTAGCAAGATTTGTCAACTAATGGATCTAGGAGTCACAAGAGCTACGAGTGATAAAGTTGTTATCTACCTAATTTAAATTTAGTTGGTTTACTGAGTGACTTAAGGTCAACTAAATTTGAATGGGATCCTGGTCTATTGGAGAGATTAGAGTAATTTTTTAAAATAGTAGTGAGGGCTATATTTCGAATAAAATAATGGGAGTAACCAAATACAAGATTAAAGTCCTAATCTTATTAGGTAGTCACGATATATAATCAATTGCTTATTTTTCCTACACTTATATTTTGTTTTGAGTGGAATTTACCTTGTATACTATAGCTGATACTAAGTTAATGAACCAAATTTCATAGAAATAGGTTATGTTTAAGATGAGTTCTTAAAGTTAGATAAAAAAAAGTTGTATTTCCATTATGCAATTTTGCTATTAATCCTTATTGAAGATTTGGAGACAAGGTTTTAGAGGTATGCCAAAATCATATGGATGACAAAATGTATGAATATTTTGAGATGACTAATGTCTCATAAATTTTGATCATAACATGTAAGATGTATATCAACATCATGATATCAAGATGTAAGAGGTTGCATGGAGTAGAGATGAAAGGTATAATACCTTAATGAAATTGTTTATTTAGCCTACTAAAAGCATAAATGTAATATCCCATTATCCTATATTAGGGGCTAGAACCCTAGAATAGAGTTCATGAGAGTTTATTGAGAAGTTAGAAAGTGCATTTCATGCTCATGCATAATATGGCATACACACACACGTGAATATTGATGTTTGCACATTAAAATGATTGAACATGTATTCATTGACATTTTCTAGGTATAATTGATTTCATAAATGTGATTTTATTGAGAATTGTAGTTTATTTGTATTGAAAATTGATGTGGAGAGTATACTTACTGATTTAGAATTTTTGGTGAAATTTAGAAAATTTTCAAAATTTTCGGGTATTTTTAGGTTAGAAAAAATGTCAAGTGGCAAGATAATTGATAAATGACAGTAGAAATAAATGTCAAATAATAGTAGAAATTATTGATAAGTGACATTAAGATTTAATGACATGTGTCATAGAAAATTGAGAGACAAATGGACTAATTATTAAGAGTCATGTGTTAGCTTAACCAAAAATACAAATAGCTTAATTCTTTATGTGGTAAGTGTCATGACACCCACCAAGAATTTATTACCTTGCTTTTAACTCACCAAGCATTAAACCCACATTTTTTTTAACTTTTGAAAGACTATCTTTTAAATGTCTTTCATTTTCACTACATGCTCTCTTCTTCATTTTCTTCTTCTCCATTCACGATACTCACCCTTACTTTCACAACCTAACTCTCAATATTGAACATTGCTCTCATCCTTTACTTGTTACTTCCATTTTTGTTATCTCCGTCATCTTACCACTAGAAAACCTAACCTACTCTACCTGTATGTTGATGACTGTGTGATGCATGAAAAGCTAAGGTTCTTGGAAATTGTGAAGAAACTTTGAGTAAATCAAGTAAGTAGCTTGTTAATCTTCATAGGTAGCTGTAAATGAAATATTTATGATGAATGATTTGAGATTAAATGATTATGATCATGGAGTTACATATATGTTGTAATGTAGGTGTAAAAATAAAGAGGTTTATAGTCTTTATTTTAGTGTATTAATGACATTCTTGGGTTGGCTAAATGAAGGCATTTATAATGATCATTATGAGATAGATTGAAAGTATAAATGGAGTTTATTTTTATGCTAAATCGTGGATGAATAAATGACTATATTCATGGCTTTTTTTTGTTTATGATGAGTAATAATTCATAAATTGTTATAGAGATGTTTTTGAGGTAGAATGATCTTTATATTGGTGTTTGGATGAGTGCAGTAAATTGATGGATGAATACATGTGTTTGTTTTCTATTTTGAGATTATGAAAACCATGAGTGATGAGTTATTATGTAAATGTTATGAGTTGTGAATTAAGGGTACAATGAAAGTGAAATTTATGTTAACCAAGATGTTGAGTTATGTTCTTGAAATGAGGAGAATTAGGATGATAGTTTAAAGGTAAAGTGAAGGTGATAATGGAGTTGAATGTGTGTTGAGGCATTGATGAATGAATGGACATGTTTAATGTCCTATTTTGTAGTTATGATTAATAGTCTTTTATGACTTGTTTTGTGAGTGTTTTGAATTGTAAATTGAGGTAAGAATGAAGAGGAAATGAAGTAAAAAAATATGATCTATGTATAAGATGTGTTAGATGTAAAATGTAGGAAGTTAAAAAAATCCGGAAAATTAGAAAAGAGTGGCTGGAATATTTTAGCTATAGTGTTTCCACTAATTATGCATCTGTATTTTAGCCATAACTTGATCTGTACATATCCAAAAAGGATGATTTTAAGTTCAAATTAAACTAAAGACATATAGCTACAAATTTCATGAATGAATCGATTTTTAATTCTATCTTTAAGAGTTTCAAGATTTGACTTGAACTTGAGTATTGAGTGCAGCTGCAGTTTGAGAATAGTAGGTAGTATTTTGTGTATAACTTGCAGAATAATGAACCAAATTGTATGAAATTAATGTCATTAGAAACTTAAGACATATGGAAATATTTGTTTAGAAGATTGTATTGCCTAAATACCTCATTTTCTATGTTAAAATTGCCATACAAAATTAACTTGAAAGTTTGTCTTGAGAAAAAACTGGAAAAGACATCAACGTGAATTATTCTTCTTTTATGTGATGTTTGAAACAACAAATGGTAAGGTGCTTTCCTATGATGCATTTAAACTTGAATGGGACTTGAAATGAACCTAGTTAGAGGTTGAATAAGTAGATAAAAAGGTTAGATATGTATAGGTTGTAATTGAGGATATAACATGGTCAAAGGATTGTTGATATAAAGTGTATAAAATCTGAAAATTTATGAGTGTTATAAGAATAAAAGTGTTCTTATAAATGCTAATATGATTGTAAGGAGATGAGTAATGTGTATCAAGTAAGATGAATGAGAGCTTGGATACTGTATGATCTTATAATGTTAGAATAACATTGGTGAATGATTGTTTGATGATATTATAATAATCAAATGTATTGAGCCATAAACCTTAATGCTTGATTGAGTGATGAACTTGGAATAAGTTTGTATTATTGAGGTGTAAATCTAAGTCCAAATTAGACATATATGAGCTTTGAAGTATGGATGATCATAAGATGTGAATAAAGGAAATATACCCAAGATTGTCATTGAACATACATTGTACATAATCCATATATACATATGTGCATAAATGAGTACTTATATAATTGTGTAAAGTTGTGATGTGTGTAAATGTGTATGTGTTGCATGATATAGAAGGGCAAATAGAGAGACCACATCCAGATGTTGTCGGGACTTCGAGGCAATAGTTTTCTGAAGTAACCTGTGAGTAACCTAGACGGTCTCACTTGAATAATTGTTTATTTTAAATTATATTTTGAATTATTTTGTGAATGTGATTATGTTGAATCCGAATATTGAATGTTCGAGGCGTTTACTGCATGAATAAAATATTGGAAGTGTTCCTTGAATGTGAATTTGACGAAATAAATGTTACTCAACATGATTGTTGAATGCCGGACTAAGGTCCGATGATAAATGTGAATGTGATGCATTTCATTACATGAATGCATGACAACATAAAGGCTGTTGTGACCGGAGTAGCCACCGAAAAAGAGCTTAAAGCTCAAAATGTGATAATAAATATAGACACCAATTAAAGGCTTTGATATAGTCTGATAATGGTTGTCATAAGAAGAAAATGATTGCATGACTCTCCTTGCTTATATGTGATATAATAAAGATCATATGTATTTCTAATTCATATTTATGATAATTTGATATTGAATTTATATTCAACATTAGTATAATGTTCAATGCATGATAAGGAATAGATTATTAAGTAAAAGTAGTTTATTCGATCTTATACAAATAGTTTGTATCTATTAAATCAAAGGAGACTTACGTTTAACATCAGTGGCAAGAATACAAAGTTGAATAATCGAGACTATGCTTTTATGTCATATTGGTTAAATTAACATGATAAGAATCATTAAACTTACAAACAAGGATATATGTATCCTTATGATTATGAATCATATAAAACTTATGAAACACATTAAGTTGAAGAATAACCAAATCAATTTTTAGTGAAAGAATGACAATAGTATTGAATTGTTAAATCTTATACATGTGATGTGTTGGATGTGATTAGGAATGTTAATTTTAGCCCAACTTGATTTTGGCCCAGGTTGACCAGGTCATGGGCTAAAATTGTTCGGCTAGACCGGGCCATAGGTCGAGTGTGTCTTAACCCGGCTAGACTCAGCCCATGGCCTACCTTAACGTAAAAAATGATGTCATTTTTTTAATTTTTTAAAAATATATAGATAAGGTGGGTAGGGTCGAGCTGGGCCAGGAGCGACCCAGGCCTGGCCTAACCCATTGACATTCCTATGTGATAATAATTCATAAAAGGATGATACTTGTATTTCATTAGATTACTAATGACTTTATGTGATATAGTCATATGTATTAAATGAACTATTGTTTTAAAATTTTGAAAATTTAAATTATTTAAATCTACGTAAAAATTAAGCATTGAGAATACTGAAGCACTTCAATGAGATCGATACAGTGACATTTAATTTTTTGGTCATGTATAGGGAATGGGATTTTCTAGTGAATATCTTTACAACAAAATTCCACAAGAGTACAGATTTGTAAAAGGAGGAAAATACAATATGAAATATTTATGATGAAATATTTATTTTTTCTATAGCTATGTCTAGTACAATGACTTACCTTTAATGGTTCCAATTGTCAAAAGTTCCAATTACATTTATTTGCAAGATTTCATATTAGATATGAAAAGCTAAGTCTTTGAAAGAGCCAAAGCTAATGATTTAAGGATGTGATGCTTAGTTAAAGCATGAATTATCCAATAAGTTTACAACTAAACTGGATAATAAAAAATTATAAGATATCTAAAAGATTGGATATAATCTTTTAGACCTATTGAACAAATTGTTTGTTTCAATGAAAAGGAAAATGGATCTCAAGATAAATAGTGGGAGTAAAATGAAATTTTAAAATTTCAAATTTCATGATAATACATCCAATTAAAACTATTGTCTTTGTTGATACATTTGATTTATAGTTGAAAGGATATCAGACATTGAAAGATTCACTTTTATAATGAATTCCAAGAGTTTATTTTAGAGATGACTATAAATTTATCATGCCTAAGAAAAGGTAAGTGGGAGTATCGTCATCCTTTTCAATAGGAGTATATAAAGATGTATTACTCATAGAAAACAGTAATTCATATTTTTAATTTTTGAATATATAATTTTTCAAAAGCAATTTATATTGGATATGAAAAAGTGACAACTTAATTATAGGAATTAGATATATAGAGATAGATATGGAAGTTATTTACCTATTCTCGTCCAAATATGTAGACAATGTACTAGGTGTTTAGCATTAAGATATATGATACTTGTGAAATATTAAAGATATTTATTATTCTGTATATAAGTTGATATTTGAGTTCAAGATTATAAGGATATTAACTTTGGAACTAAATCCTGATTAGGGTATATTTTACTTAGAACAATATAATTTTGAGATTGGAAAGGTTCCAATGTGACAATGGTTGCTAATTAAGTCATAATACACTTGTTATTTAGTAGAAATAATTATTTGGACCAAGAAATTCTTTAATGAACTTGGTATAGTTGCTTACAATGTTTAGACGCAAATGTACTATAGAACATTAGAGCCTTTACGTATGCGAAAGAAGTTAAGATCTCATCAAAGATCTAAGTATGTATTTAGCCAATTTCTCTTAATTATGATGAAAATTATAAAATTTAAACAAGTACGCATTATAGAGAATCTTTTAGATTTCTCTTACTAAACCATTGTTCTAGCAGTAGCATGATCGTTATATAGTGATATAGTATAAGATACTAAAAACGATTGGCTTAGTGTAAGTACGAGATTGTTGATTTATATCTTATAGCCAATTAGTTGGTCGTAATTTAGTGACAAAATAATTTAAAGAAATTCTTTATTTTATACATGTTCAAATGTATATGATAAAGTCCATGAAATAAATATACATTGCAAATGAAATTATGATGAGATCATAATTATGAGATTCATATTGCATTCATGTATTACCCCTAAATTGTTCTTAGTCATTGTTCTGTTGAGATAGGACATTAATAGAGCATAAAAAAACTAGTACACATTGTGTTTTTCCTTATAAAGAAAGTAGTCAATCTTATAAACTAAAGTATGGATATACTTAACAGGGTCGCTCCTAGTATTTTATAGGTCCTGGGCAAAGTGAAAAAAAAGGGCTCCTATTTTTGGGCTCTTATAAAGAATAAAAAAAGTAAAATATGGGCCATTTCTTATTCTTTATGAAGTCAAAAATAAGCCTTATCTTACTTCATTTTATTTTTTATGAGAGTAAAAATGGGCCCTATTTTGTTATTTATAAGGAGAGGCCCTGGATGGGTGCCCGGGCTGCCCTTACCTAAGGGTGACCCTGACTTAAACAAATATATGAGTGCTTGTTTGAGAACAAGTTCACTGAATTAACCTCATATGGAAAATCCATTCAGAACATTACTTGTATATCTATGAAAATTTTTATTATAAAGATTGTACAAGTGACCTTTTAACTTGAAATCTCTAAAGTTATCTTGTATAAGGATTTCTATATTTTTGTACTACTTATGACCTGTTTTAGTTAAGGATAGCTTAATCGATAGTCATTAGATGTAGCATGAACTATATAAAGGTAGTTGAGTAATCAATATAAAATTCATCACCCTAAATTAATTAGAGAAAACGCTCCATTATTCTCGATTATAATTTATTTGAGAAATCTTTGGTCTAGGTAGAATGACATTTTGTAGAATAGTTTATAAATATCATTAATTGAATCAATAGTTAATGATGGAGAACTAACATGATTGGATTCAAATAGAGTATACATTAATTTCATATTCTATCTCTAATTGGAACATTGTATAATGAAAAGATTGAATTATAAGTAAAAATTATGCACAAAAAGGTTAGTTAAAACTACTTTGACATTCCTAAATATTTGGATAGTCATGATATGTTGCTAGATGTCAATCTTGATTGTAATTTAGTGACAATATTTGGATGGTCATGATATAGTATAAGATACTAAAAACCATTGGCTTAGTACAAGTGAGAGATTGTTGATTTATATCTTACAGCCAATTGGTTGGTCGTAATTTAGTGACAAAATAATTTAAAGAAATTCTTTATCTTATACATATTCAAATGTATATTGTAACATCCCATCACTTGTGGGAGGCTAGAATAGTAAATGTGAGTGATTTATGAGAGTTAAAAATGCATTTCCATGTTAATGCATATTATGTCATACATATACACATGAACAGTGAAATTGTTGCACATGAAAATAATTGTACATGCATTCATGAATGATTTTGGGTATAATTGAATTGAATTGGAATTTTTGGAAATTTAGTGAATTTTGAATTTATCTATATTGGAAATATTATTGATTAGTGGAAATATTGTATTT
>JAOTAX010000196.1:28048960-28082360 GCA_025629825.1 Erythroxylum guanchezii
CAAGATTTGTTCGGAAGACATTAATTGAGTTTCTTCTGTGGTGAGGAATTCCTCCCTCGTGGGTTGACGCATCCAGAGGTCACATAAGACGTCGGACACGTGACTCATCCGGGAGGGGTTCCAACACCTGCGGTAAGGGGGTGCTACATATATGATAAAGTCCATCAAATTAATATACAGTGCAAATGAAATTATGATGAGATCATAATTATGAGATTCCTATTGCATTTATGTATTACCCCTAAATTGTTCTTAGTCATTGTTCTATTGAGACAGGACATTAATAGAGCATAAAAAGACTAGTACACATTATGTTTTTCCTTATAAAGGAAGTAGTTAATCTTATAAACTAAAGTATAGATATGCTTAAACAGGGTCGTTCCTAGTATTTTATAGTCCTGGGCAAAGTTTAAAAAAAAAAGGGCTCCTATTTTTTCCTATTTTTGGGCTCTTATAAAGCATAAAAAAAAAAGCAAAATATAGGCCATTTGTTGTTCTTTATAAGGTCAAAAGTGACCTTATTTCACTTCATTTTATTTTTTATGAGAGTAAAAATGGACCCTATTTTGTTATTTATGAAGAGAGGCCCTAGATGGGTGCCTGGGCTGCATATCCCTAAAGTCGACCCTGACTTAAACAAATGTGTGAGTGCTTGTTTGAGAACAAGTTCACTAAATTAACCTCATATGAGAAATCCATTTAAAACATTACTTGTATATTTATGGAAATTTTTATTATGAAGATTGTATAAGTGACCTTTTGACTTGAAATCTCTAAAGTTATCTTATATAAGGATTTCTATATTTTTTATACTACTTATGACCTGTTTTAGTTAAGGATAGCTTAATTGATAGTCATTAGATGTAGAATGAACTATATAGAGGTAGTTGAGTAATCAATATAAAATTCATCACCCTAAATTAATTAGAGAAAACGCTTCATTGTTCCCGATTAGAATTTATTTGAGAAATCTTTGGCTTAGGTGGAATGACATTTTGTAAAATAGTTTATAAATATCATTAATTGAATCAATAGTTAATGATGGAGAACTAACATGATTGGATTCAAATAGAATATACATTAATTTCATATTCTATCTCTAATTAGAACATTGTATAATGAAAAATTGAATTATAAGGAAAAATTATGCACAGAAAGGTTACTTAAAACTACTTTGACATTCCTAAATATTTGGATGGTCATAATATGTTGCTAGATGTCATTCTTGATCGTAATTTAGTGACAGTATTTGGATGATTATGATATAGTATAAGATACTAAAAACCATTGGCTTAGTGCAAGTGGAAGAGTGTTGATTTATATCTTACAACCAATTGGTTGGTTGTAATTTAGTGACAAAATTTTTTAAAGAAATTCTTTATCTTATACATATTCAAATGTATATGATAAAGTCCACGAAATAAATATACATTACAAATAAAATTATGACGAGATCATAATTATGAAATTTATATTGCATTCATGTATTACCTCTAAATTATTCTTAGTTATTGTTCTATTAAGACAGGACATTAATAGAGCATAAAAGACTAGTACACATTATGTTTTTCCTTATAAAGAAAGTAGTCAATCTTATAAACTAAAGTATGGATATACTTAAACAGGGCCGTTCCTAATATTTTATAGGTCCTGGGCAAAGTAAAAAAAAAAGGCTCTTATTTTTACCTATTTTTAGGCTCTTATAAAGAATAAAAAAGTAAAATATGGGCCATTTGTTGTTCGTTATGAGGTCAAAAGTGAGCCCAATTTTACTTCATTTTATTTTTTTTGAGAGTAAAAATTAGCCTTATTTTGTTATTTATGAGAAAGGCCCTGGATGGGTACTCGGGCTGCTTTTGCCCAAGGTCGACCCTGACTTAAACAAATGTGTGAGTGCTTGTTTGAGAACAAGTTTACTGAATTAACCTCATATGAGAAATCCATTCAAAACATTACTTGCATATCTATGGAAATTTTTATTATGGAAGTTGTATAAGTGACCTTTTGATTTGAAATCTCTAAAGTTATCTTATATAAGGATTTCTATATTTTTTATACTACTTATGACCTGTTTTAGTTAAGGATAGCTTAATCGATAGTCATTAGATGTAGCATGAACTATATAAAGGTAGTTGAGTAATCAATATAAAATTCATCACCTAAATTAATTAGAGAAGCCGCTCCATTGTTCTCAATTAGAATTTATTTGAGAAATCTTTGGCTTAGGTAGAATGACATTTTATAAAATAGTTTATATTATTAATTGAATCAATAGTTAATGATGGAGAACTAACATGATTTGATTCAAATAGAGTATACATTAATTTCATATTCTATCTCTAATTGTAACATTGTATAATGAAAAGATTGAATTATAAAAAAAATATTATGAACAGAAAGGTTAATTAAAATTACTTTGACATTTTTAAATATTTGGATGGTCATGATATGTTGCTAGATGTCAATATTGATTGAAAGGAGAGGTAAAAACAATCAAGGTTGTGGTAATTCTCCTAACCAAGTTAGAGATAAACAAGCAAATAATGAAAGTCGTACTAAGGACGTATAATGTCAAATATTGACAAAAACAGAATTTGGCAATTAACAGTTGGCAACGATTCAGTTAGAATTTTATTGTCAATTAACCAAATATAGTGTCGACATTCAAGGCTTCACTGTCACATGTTCTTAATCAGCCACCACCTAATTTTAGTCAATATTTTCCCGGAATTAAGCGGCAACCTTATGGTATAGTTTAACGTAGTATCCAACACCTCCTGGATATAATCCATTATGGTACATTGATTCTAAACTTGAGGCATACATTACCCTTGATATGAATAATCTTTTAGGCCATGGCAATTATAATGGTAATGATAAAGTACGAGTCAAAAAAGATGAACTTTTACCTCTCTTTGATACTGGTATATATTTTATTTCTTCATCACATGAGCATTTAATTTTAAAGGATGATCTACATGTTCAAGTTGGTTTGTGCCCTATAATCAATCAGTTTAGTTGCAGTTTAATGACAATTATTTAAAGACTTTTTTTATTTTGTACATGTTTAGATGTACAAGATAAAATCTATGAGATAATTATACATTGTAAATAAAATTATGATAGGATTATAATTATAAAATTCATATTAAATTTATGTATTATCCTTAAATTATTCTTAGTCATTGTTCTATTAAGACTGGATATTAATAAAACGTAAAAATACTATCACACTTTATATTGTCTCCTATGAAAGAAGCAATCGATCTTATAGACTAAAGTATGAAAATACTTAAACAAAAATATGAGTGCTTATTAGAGAATAAGTTCATTGAACCGACTCAATATGAAAAATTTATTTAGAATGTTACTTGTATGTATATAAAAATTCTCATATGGAGTCTGTTCAATGAACATGTTTTCTAATAAGCATCCACATATTTGTTTAAGTTTCTCTATATTTTAACCTATTATAAATAGACTTAGACTCTAATAAAGTTAGAACTTTTGGCTTAAGTCTCTTTGTAAGAGTTACAAAGTTCTCTTATTTTGTTTTATAGATACTGTTAGAGGCCAGACACCGACTATGTCTGTTTGTTGAGATGGATCAGTTTTAGAAACGATTCAAGAGAAACAATAAGATAAGGATCAAACTTCAAAATAAAGTACGAAATATAATTCATACTTTACTATGATTTATGCATTAATCATTTTGTAGAATTAAAGTGATCTTGATTTTCAATAAATTAAAATATTAAAAAATTTCATAATTATTCCACTATAGTCGAGATTGGATCTAGTCTCAATTTTCCAATTGTTTAGCCTGGTAAATTTTATTTATGATAATAATTAGTTGTGCTTTTTGACTCTTTTGATTGTCTTGCTAGGATTTGACGGGCAAGATTTTTGTTGGAAATTAAACCTGATCAAATTATATGTACAGTAAAAGATAAAATTTTTATAATTTTTGTTCAAATCTCGATAATTGAATAAATTAAATAATAATTCATGAATTGTAAAATAAAAAATGATTTTTTTTTCTGTTGAAATTATTTGAAAGCTTTTACGTCAACCACGAGCTGTTGAGAAGATGTTATATTGATCTATTAAAGATAATTGAAACCTTCTTCGTAAGCTTTGGTTGTCCAAAAACATTTGATTTCACTCTCTCACTTAATAACCGTCGTGGGCTTTTGGTTGCCATTCTCAGAAACTCTCTCTTTCTCGAGTCTCGAATCATGGGGCCAGCAATGACTTTGCCACAGATTCAACTGCCCGTCTCCTTCGTTGTCGTCGTCCTATTCGTAGTACTCTTCTGCGACAGCATCGTTCTACTCCGCAGCGTTAAGGCCAACGCCACCACTGTTCTCTTTTCCGGCAATCGCCCTTCCCTCGTGTTGCCACTCTTTCTCTCTTCCCCGAACGCTTCCAGGGCCTCGTCCAATCAGCTTCGCCATCTTCAGATGTCGGACTCCAAAACGGGACGCAACGCTCGCATGAGACTCTACGATGATCTCGTTCTTAACGGGTAGGGTATTTACGGTTATGCATGGAATACAAAGGATATCATCTGTGTTTATCTTGTTTGGTTTGGATATGAGTTTTGAAATTCGGTTTTGCCAGGTATTATACAACGCGTCTCTGGATCGGGACGCCGGCTCAGAGATTTGCGGTAATCGTAGATACGGGCAGTACTGTTACATACGTTCCGTGCTTGAATTGCGAGAGATGCGGAAGGCACCAGGTGATCACGTTTTCTTAGATATATAGGCTACATTTGTCGCATGGAAATTCCTTTCTTGGAAGAGTTGTTTAAAGTGATATTTATTCGTATGGAACAGGAATGCTTTATGCTTACCAGTGAATGATGAGCTAACAAAGTAAATCGTTGTACAAAAAACCGTTTAGCTACAATATAAAATGTTCTCTTAATGTTGAATATATTGCATTTCATCAGGATCCAGGTTTTCAGCCAGAATTGTCTAGTACCTATCAACCAGTAAAATGCAACATAGATTGCAACTGCGATGACGACAGGGAACTGTGTGTTTATGAGAGACAATATGCTGAAATGAGTACCAGCAGTGGGATACTTGTTGAGGACTTTATCTCCTTTGGTAATCAAAGTGAACTTAGTCCCCAACGTGCTGTCTTTGGGTGTGAAAATTTGGAAACTGGTGACCTTTACAGTCAGCATGCTGATGGCATAATGGGATTGGGCCGTGGTGATATGAGCATTGTGGATCAACTTGTTAAAAAGGGTGCAATTAGTGATTCATTCTCTTTGTGCTATGGTGGAATGTACATTGGGGGTGGTGCAATGGTTCTCGGTGGTATGACTGCTCCTTCGGACATGGTTTTTACATACTCGGATCCTGATCGCAGGTGAGTTGTAGAGAAACTTTCTATCGCTTGGATATACTGCATCTTCAATTCTCATAAGAAATACATACATACCTCTCACACATTTACTCTAGTTTCGGGATGGCAACAGTCCATATTACAACATTGATTTGAAGGAGATACATGTCGCGGGTAAACCATTGCCTTTGAATCCAAGAGTGTTCGATGGAAAACATGGAACTGTACTGGATAGTGGTACAACATACGCTTACCTACCAGAAACAGCATTTGTAGCATTTAAGGATGCTGTAAGTCTGTTTATTTAGGCTTCAACTTCATATTTCTTTTTCGCTCTTTCCAGAACTCATTTTAAGACGACGTCTTTTCCCAACAATTTATTGGCAGAGTTTGTTGTAGCTAACTTGCTAATTTTCACACCATTGATGAACTTGGTAATATTTTTTCTACATGACGTTAAGAAGGAAAAGGAGATCAATGTCTTAAGACGCCAAATTCGGTCACGCTCTATTATCCTTTTTTGTTCTTTGTATGCAGATTTTGAAGGAACTTCAATCCTTGCAACAAATTCGGGGCCCTGATCCAAATTACAGTGATATTTGTTTCTCTGGTGCCACAAGGTATTTATCTTGAGCCGATGAGAAGGATGTGCAGGGAATTTATTTCAAAGGTGCACTGTTATTGCTGTTAACTCTGGAATTTTTCCGTGCTGTTCAGTGACCTCTCAAAACTTTCAAGTGCCTTCCCAACTGTAGAGATAGTGTTTGGAAATGGGCAAAAGTTGCTGCTATCACCTGAAAATTACTTATTTCGAGTGAGTAATGAAACCTTTGTTATTTGTTCTTAAAGAAAAAGTTTAAAGAAAAAACTAGGAAAAGGTAACTTCATACCAAAATATACTTTGAGCAAAAGATAATGGGTAGTATGTGTATCGTAGCGTTTTGAATTTGTTACTTGTGATTTGCTCGTCAAGATTATTGATTAAACTTTTCTGTTTTTCTATTTTTTGTGTTTCATAGCATTCCAAACTTCACGGTGCATATTGTTTAGGAATATTTCAAAATGGAAAGGACCCAACTACTCTTCTAGGAGGTATATCAAATCTTTACACATGATTGTCATAGTTACCGTTGGAATAAGCTTTTCTAGCTTGATCTGCGATTGAGGAGAGTTCTCTCTGGATCTATAACGATGATAAATTTCAAATTTTCTGATGTTTCTTTTGCACCAGGAATTATTGTCCGCAATACCCTTGTCACTTACGATCGTGAGAATTCAAAAATTGGTTTCTGGAAGACCAATTGCTCAGAGTTGTGGGAAAGACTTCATATAAATGGGGTTCCACCACCAGGCTATTCATCTATACGTGGCAGGAACTCAAGTTCTGAAATGCCACCAACACTAGCACCTAGAGGCGAACCCCACTATATTATTTCAGGTATTGCAAGCTGTATGCCTTCGACGAACTGTTATGATAACTGTTTTACTAAGGGTTGTTACAGCATGATATCAAACTGAGTGTTCTCTTTCCAGTGAGGTTCCTTCAAACATCATGTCAAGTACAAGCATAAGCCTCAAATTCTTGTCTAATTATTGAAAGTTGCGACTTTTGGAACGTTACCGATAAATACAACTACATTTATGTATATATATATAGCTGATGTAATATAAATTGTTTCAAATTCATTAGAAATGAACAAAATGAATTTCAAGCATATACATATATATCAGCTATATAAATTGTTTAAAATTCATTAGAAATGAACAAAATGAATTTGAAGCATATACAAATTCATTTTGTTCGTTTATACTGAATTTGAACCAATTTATATTACAGCAGCTTAACACTATTTTGATATTAGGAATCTGTGTCATACCTATTTCTTTGGAATCTTTCTTCGTTCCTTTTATCATGTAAACTACCGCTCTAACCTCTCCTCCGTAGCACTCCGGCCCATCAAAGATAGTTAAATAGCGTCTATTCACAAAACTCATTGGTACTATTACTCAAAATTTAAAGAATAAGGTAGTAATTTAGATTTCAATTTGTCGAAATTGGATAAAAGTTTTAGTAACATACATGGTGCAGTGTTTTACCTTGAAGATGAATTCTTGTGCTTGTTGATATGAACCTGAGATATTTGGGTTGGGACATGACCTGACTACTTAAGTTATAAGCAAACATTTCTTGAATCTTTAAAGCTGCACGTTTCCTTTTTCAATGAAGTGCTTAATGGTTTTTATCTTCTCATCAACTCTTCTGCAGACGAGCACCAAATTGGACAAGTAACATTTAAAATGTCCGTTAATATAAAGTACTCAGATCTGAAGATTAGTCTCACAAACCTAACCAAGGCCTTTGCGCAGGCTTTAGGAATTGAGATTTCACAGGTTAGACAAATATTGACTATGAAGGGTGTGCAGATTTATGACTGAAGTTATTTGTTCTTTTTTTCCCCTCTTTGAGGTTTCATCTTTTATTTAATCGACAAACCCTGTCATGGCAGGTTCGTTTGCTTAATCTCACTTCCAAAGGAAATGATTCTTTCCTTGCATGGGCATTAGTCCCCTCTGGATATTCGAACTACGTCTCTAAAAGAACTGCTCTTGTAAGTTTTTAATACATGTAGGTTCAGTGGACAATCGGTAGGCTAGTGGAAACTGGGCAGATTAGTAGAACTCCTTGCTAATGTTTTTGGTTCTGCCAACAGAGTATCATCGCACAAGTTGCTGAGCATCGTATGCAGCTTCCTGATAAGTTTGGAAGTTATCAGTTGGTTCAGTGGACAATCGAACCTCCTAATCGGTAGGCTATGTTCTCACTTTAATTAGGGGCATTCGCTTTACTTTTTAGTTGCATAAAATATCCAATGGTGTGTGAGCTTGTTGACTTTCTTTCTTGAGTTCATCCTGACCATCACAATCCCTTTGGATGTACCATACTTGAAATGAGCGCAAATATTGAAACCAGCTTATGGCTTATTCACACTTTGTTCATGCGAGTTGCAAAATAAGATCGTATAAAATTTCTTCCGAACTTCTAAATTGATCTGCTTAGCCTCAGGTTAATGGGTTTAGATGGCTCTCACCTTTCTTTTTCATATAGTTCACAGTAAATTATGAATACATGCGGTGCATACATTAACTATATCTTATATAATAATATCGTTACGGAATGGCGCAGGATATGGCGGCAACAACCTCACAAACTGGTGGTTTTAGTAGTTGTTATGGTTACACTGATTCTTGGATTATTGGCTTCTGGAATATGGTTTATTTGGAGACGTAGACAGCAAACATTGAATTCATACAAACCTGTCAATGCTCCAGCTCCAGAGCAAGAATTACAGGCGTTGTACAAAACTTGAATACTTGCCATGCAACTTAGATCAAAACAACCCCCCCACAGCAACATAATTTTGTTGTTCCATGTTATTTCTTACTCTTCTTGTTGATGAACATTTCAAATTTGTGTGGAAGTGGAACCATTTAGACGATCAATACAGTTCATCTTACTGTTTACGACTTCCTTTTCTTTTTGTCCTGTTGATGCGATTGATATAGTAAAATTAACTTGCTTAAATGGATTAACTGCTGAATCAACTAATGCAATGCAAGCTGATTGTATTTGTTAAGTAGCAATTGCAGTTACCTGATTTAGATGCTTCTAGTAACAAGTCGCACACCTACACCTACCTTTTGCAACGATCATATTTTCTTGTTTGAATATTATAAGATGGATAAGAAAAGAAACACAAGGTCAATGCTGAAAGGAAATAGCTTAGGAACAAGCTAATTGTCACTCGTGATGCACATGTATCTGTTCGACTTCGACATTGCTTTGCCTCCTGCAAAACGATGCGGACGTCGTTAATTTGACTCGGCCCTTGGAAAATCTCCTATTCCACCAAACTCGTAAACAAGTTGGTAGTCAAATATTACCCAACTGAATTTCATTGACAAGAAATACCCTTCAAAACTCCATATATAACATTAGCCTATCATTTTTTCAATTCTTCAGGCACGTTATTAGTTCGTGTTTTCACATTGTTACTCCTTATTACAGACTTGGCGTTTCTTGGTCATCCTAAATACCTAACCTTACAGTGGGTGACGACTGACAAGTGATGTCGATCTCTTGCAAGTTAAAACTAATAAATGATGCCTACTCGTTGACTCTGTAATTTAATAACAAGTAACGCTATTGGATGGTTGGCTGCTGCTGCCATTTACCTTGTCTGTCTTTTATCATAATTAAAAAGGTTCGCACTCTAATGCAAAGGATTATCAAGCATTAAAACATCTAATACACAGCATGCTATCTTTAAAACATATATTTTTATTCAAATACTGAACTTTCTATTTCAATTTTACTAATTATTTTATATTAGAAAATTTTAATAAATTCAAAATAATATAACAAGTTCCCCGTGTACAAAAATTTTAACATTAAAAATCTTATCATATAATTAAGGTTAAATTAAAAAATTTTAAAAATAAGAAAATATGTGATTAAATAATTGAACGGAAATTAACAGTTTCATTTAAAAGTTGTGGAGTCCTGTCCTTCTCCAGGACAGATTCCAGAAGAGCTTCCTGGAAAATAGTGAAAGTTGACATTCCAACTGATGAGTTCTCTTTCGTTTAAAATCGTGGGAGCGAATCTTTCATTTCTGGTCAAACCAGAGGCATCAAGTCGGAAATAGTAAAATGCCACCAAAGCAAAATTAACAAATCACCACCCCTTTCGTATTTAATGTCACAGTGTACTTCACAGCGTATTCTCTACGTGACTGTAACTGTAATTCCCAAATTTTTGAGATACATAAGTTCAGTGAAAACGTTAAAAAGAATATTTATACTTATATACTAGTTACACTAAAACCTCTATAAATGAATATTTTTAGAACTTAAAAAATTATTATCTTATACGAAGTTATTAATTTATTGATAAATAAATATTTTATTAATTTATAGATAAATTAATATTTATTAGTTTATAGAATAATTGTATTTTGTACATTATATTTGTCAAATTAAACAATTAATTTTTTCCGTAACTAAGAAAAGAAAATAAATAAACAATTAATTAATGATGGTGCATTGTATCTAAGTTTATTAATCTTGTCAAAAATAAGTTTACTAATTTTAAGTTAACGTGATTCAAAATAGATTGCATGTAGGTACATTATAATAAGAAGTGTTAGAATATAAAGTGTTGTGAATTGTTTCAAGTACATAGTACTGTATAGAGTTTATAAATAAATACATGTAATTTTCATACTTATTTAATTAATTATTATTTTATATTTTCAGTGGGCCTTAAAGAATTTTTTTTTAAAATTATTATCTTATACATTTAGCGAGTTTTTTTTATCCCATTAGCCCAAGTTGGGATCGGAGAAAATTATATTTAATCGAGATTATTAATTTATCGAATATTCATTTATCGAGGTTTTACTGTATTAACATAAATTTTGAATATGAAATATTTCACAAGATCATATTAACACTAAAAAGCGTGTCCCATTGTACAAGATTCTCTATTTTGAAATATTCTGTCCTTAAGACGAAGACTTTGTT
This sequence comes from Erythroxylum guanchezii, assembly GCA_025629825.1. Classification (NCBI taxonomy): domain Eukaryota; kingdom Viridiplantae; phylum Streptophyta; class Magnoliopsida; order Malpighiales; family Erythroxylaceae; genus Erythroxylum; species Erythroxylum guanchezii. The sequence goes on from JAOTAX010000196.1 coordinate 28,059,905, forward strand.
TTGTCCATCATAACGAAACATTTTACTATCTTCAATTTTTGTTCTATTTTGTCTCTAAATTTTTGTTCTGTTCTGCAGCGTAAGGGTCAGAGGAAGATCGTCGATTGTATTTAAAATTTCTTTTATATTTTACAAAAAGAGTATTTTTATAATTTAAATTCTTAAATTTTCAATGACAAAGAATAACTTTACCAGTTACTTCAACGCTTTCACGATAAGATTATTACTGCCATTTCAAGGATCTAATTGTGAACAAAAAAAACAATGTTTTACTATAAGAACCTTTTTCTTTCTACCTAGTAATCAACCAAGGGTTGAAATATTGAGATCATTTGTGCTAAAATTAGTAAATATAAATAATTGCATACCTTCAAGAATTTACTAATCGGGCGATGTCCAAGTCCAGCATGAAGGCAACAAACTTCATAGTTAATGAAAATAGTTAGTGCATAAATGTTTTTGGTCAGAAATGAGACAACTTCTGCATTACATGTTAGATTATCCGAACAATCAAAAAACTCTCGACATAAACTAAACCAAAAACCATATTCCCTTCCAACGGTCCAACAGACAAAATTCCAGGTTAACCGGTAATTTAAAATGAAGAGAAACTAATAATTCATATTCTGCTACCAAAAATGAAAAGACATCATTGACTATATCTAATCACAAGAATGTCCTGATACTAAACCCACCCTTTTATCTTATATGTAACTAACTTCATTATAAAAATGTTACCAAATTATTATTCAACTGTTTCAACCAAGTTCGAAATGACTGACAAAACGAGCAAGGGAGAACGCCAGGCTGAAATCTGAGTTGGGAAACAAAAAAGATCTAATCTTTCGCACTTTTTCTCTTCAGCATATCATCTTCTCTGCATTTCTCGGGTACCCTTTTTGCGGTTTTCATTATTTGATTTATCTAGTTTAGGGTTTTGTTTTCTTGCTCGTTGATGTAATTTACTACCAGCAGTTTAGGTTCAATTCATGTTTAAGCTTCTGTTTCAGTCGTGTCTTTCAATTCAAACAACCCAAGACTTTGTTACTTTCTTTAGTTTCCCCCTTTGAATTTTGATCGTTGTGTTCTTGGAATTTTAGTATCTTCTGCTCATAGACAAGATAATTATGAATGTTCTTTCCCATCTAAGCCGTTATTTGACCACTTGTTTTCGTCTAATTCTGTCACATAATTATGGGAAGATGATTAACTTTCGAGGTTCGTTTTGAACTGTTCACCGATCTTAGATTATTCACGTTGTTTCAATTATTGGGGTTTTGAGTAAATCTGGTAATTTGTTCGTAGTTTGATCCTGGCATGACTATGTTGGATTAGGTTTGTGATCTGCTGGACGTTTTCTCTGGCAGTGTGGTGATTTGGTGAGTGCTAGTGTGGACAGCTGTTGGAGGGTGGGAAAGTTTAATTCTAACTTGCAATTTAGTGTTAGACTGTTTAGAAGAAACCAGTGCGAGGACACATGTCACAGAGCAACATGGAAATATTGGAACGGAAATGCAGTGAACGTGTGGTTTTACTACCCTGTTATGGGAAGGTTGCAGTTAATGAGTAATAGCCTGGATCTAGAAGTTATCTTTTGGAAGTGTGAAATACAAAAGGCGGGATTCTCAATTAAATTTTTTTTTCTGGAAAATAGCTATTCAATCATTATAGTTATCGAGTATTTGTGAGGTATACTGCTGCTTGGCACATTGAGAATTTAATATATTATACCTATGCCAAAAGGTTGTAGATTTCTAATGCTAAGTTATTAATTTGCTTTTACAGAATAATTTAGAACTTAAGGCTGTTTGGTAGCTGAAATTGTGCAGTAAAAAATTTCCACATTCTAGGTTGCTATCTGCAGACTAGTAATTATTCATGCAGATGGTAAGTGACTTATAGATAAAGTTTAATATGGATTGGTAGAGTGATATAGCATGCATATTAGTTATCCATCTAAGAACGACAAGTGTGATGAAGTTGAGTATGAAAAAGAGATATATATGATATTGGATCATTACTAAGGTCTGAACGATAGAACTTTCAAAAATGGATGTACTATTATTCTTGGTACCAGAACAAAATTCCTTTAGAGTATGTTACTGTGTGGTTATTGCACATTTTCCCCTTAGTATGGGAGAATAGTTATAAACAACATTCCTGGCTATAAGTGGAAATTCATATCCTGTACTGCATCATTTTGGTAAAATGTTGAGACACTTATGATATTGGATGTCCGCTTAGGAAAGCACTGGCCCCTGTTACTACTTTTAGATAGATGGACATTCCTTTTTCTCTTGCATCACTAAGCCATGTTGATAAACTTTCAGGAAGATTGGCAACCTCTCCTTTTCTTTTCTTCCGTATGATCATGCTTAACAACTTTTAGATAGGTTGTTGGTGCATTACCCCTGCTAGTAAGCTATGGATACAGACTGCTTATCTATGCACTCTGGTTTTAGCTTTTCTCTTTTTCGCAAAATAGTTACTTGGATGGTTCACCATTTTGTCCAACTGTTGACATCTAGAAATTTCTAAGATGGTAATTTAAATTTTGATATCTTACAGGGTATTTCTAGTTAGAGCATCAGCTGGAAAGGCCTTATAAGGCTTGGTAATTGTGTCAACAAGAGCTTGGTCTGTGTTAGAGCAAATATTATTAATGTGGATCATTACAGCGGTGTAAGGATTTTAAGGTTTTGGTGAAAGGTACATGTCATACTTTTCTTTATCATGCGATTATATCCTTTACTTTAAATGATAAATGAAATTGGCATCTTTCTCTGTTAAGCAGTGTTTTGCTCCCAAAAGTCTATGGCTGGATGGGGAATAGGATATTCATGTTAACGATATGATTTCACTTTTAAGAAACTCTGTATTTCAAGCGTTAGGATTTGACTAAATCCTTTGTTATAAGTAATTCTTTTGTGCTTTGGATTTGATATTTCTTCATAACTCTTCACTTGATGGAGGCAAAATTATATTTCTTTCTCAATTTCAGATGCTTTGGCAAAGATGATCGACAATATTTGCAATGCTGTCTAATGGTCTTTTTGTGTATTCCAACTGTTATCGTTGAACACCGACTTTAGATATTTAGTAAAAGTTAGAAAGGAAAAGTTCCTCTGTACAGAAAGTGAACCTTTCTGTTGTATGCACTGCAAAGTGGCTATGATGCCTGCTGCATAATCTCCTAATTAGTTGTTACTTGTTTTGTAATTATAATCAGGTCTTATAAATATCTATTTATGTTTGACATCTATTGTCACCCTTATTCATTTCTTTGGGACTCTCAGATTTTTTGTTGATGTAGGTGACATGGAGATATCAGTGTTAAAAGTCCTTGTCAACAACATTACTTCATTTCTACAATTGTCGTCTTTGGATAACATAAACTTGGACCCAGTACAGAAACCTTATTGGAAAGCAGAAGAGATTTTGAAGCTGCTAAGGCCAATACTTGCCGCTATTATTGATTCTGAAATAGCTTCTGATGAACAACTCAGTAAGGCATTTCTTGAATTGGGTCAATGTGTCGATGAATTGAGGGATCTGTTTGAAAACTGGCAGCCATTGTCAAGCAATGTTTATTTTGTAAGTTCATAATGTAGTCTTGTGGATTTAAATTGAACATACATCTTACTCAGATTTTTCCTAACTTTTAGTTGTTTGGTTGGCATCTTTACTGGTGGTCCATGTACTGACGTTGGACATGCCTTTTCATATGCAGCTACTAGGGCTCTGCATCATATAAATTAGCCTATTTTCTAAAATTTCTTAAGAATTAGGATCTTCTTCCAATGCACAAAAATTTTAAGGATTAATGCATTTTCTTAATATGCTGGGAATGTTTGGTTCTTTGATATTTAAAATGAGTTGCTTATAGGGGAACCCTCAACTCCTGCAGTACCAATATCTTCCTTTCTTCCCACTGCTCTTGATAAGCTGTCTAAAAGAACCCACTGATCATTTTTTGTATACAATTTTGCTTGGTTTCCAATCCCAAGTTAGTATCTTACTTAATGGTAGCGGGTCTTTGCTGATGGTGATAATGGTGGTTAAATGGTATATGATGCCGATAACAAAAGTTGTAAGCTAAAAGACAACATTCATCCAACTGCAATGAAAGGTCAGTGGGGCTTTATGATCTATTTTTATAACAAAAATGGGAATTTTATAGTCCTTTAGTTAATCTTTTTTAGATTGTTGTGTTCAACTTTGGGATTTAATTCAGAAAATACTGTTATGAACTGGTCGCAGGTCTTATTAACATGGCATCAGAACTTAACACTTTTACCGGGCCTTTAATTCCAAACTGAAGGTTCTGTCATTTGGATTTGTCATACCTGCTTAAAGGGCAGACTGTTAACAGAGATGTTGCCCTAAACCTCTATAGCTTCCCTCAGAAAGCAGTTCTCTACCTTTTTTATATTCTTTGAAATATAATATCCATGGAGTCTTAGTAATGACTATTTGAGCAGAATGATGTAAGTTTCAACCATACGAACTTCCATGTTCTAGATGTCTGTTGATCTGCTGGAAATGAGAAGTTGCTTCTGGCAGACACTCACTTGTTTGATTAGTTTCAATCTCCGAGTTTGTTTTTGTGCAATGCATTGGCCAAAGAGTTCTTTTTTTCCTTTTTACTTTATTTTTTATATGGAAATCTTAATTTTCTTCTTTCAGTTCTCGTTCTGTCAAAACTAGTGCCTGTCCCTCCAGAAAATGATTATTTCTGTATGAATTAAACATTAATTTTGCTTATGAGAAATTCATTGTGGCCTTATTTTCTGATCATGTTCTCTCAATGTTCTCTAGGTTCTGCAAATTGAATCATTGTTATCCAAGGTTAGGACGTTAGGGCTCGACATCTTTTCTTTATTGAAGGCTTCCCATGAACATCTCCCAGATGAGCTAAGTTCGTCATCTGTTGAGGTAAGTTTCCTCTTTCAATCTTGTTTTAAGATCATATAAGTTTTTTTACAGGTAGACTATAAACTGCTCATTTCTGTGGATGATTTTATGGTCAAAATGCCATCTTAATGGTTCATATAGTGAAACTCCGTGTGTTGGATTTTAGGGAGTAGTTGCTAAGGTAGGGGAAGTAAGGGAGCTAAATTCTCTCATAATGTCTAACAATTTGAATGGCTGATTGCAGTTCTGCGTTCAGAAAATTAAGCATATGGGGTATGAACAAACGGCATCTACCCTTAAAGAAGCTATAAAGGTGCAAGCAGATGGTGGTCGACACAGTTCAGAGATCCTGTTGAAAATTGCTGAGAGCTTGAACTTGAAGTCCAATCAGGAGATTCTGATTGAAGCAGTGGCCCTTGAGAAGTTGAAGGAGAAATCTGAGCAAGCTGAAAAAATTCGTGAAGCAGAATCAATTGAGCAAATGATTGCTATTGTAACCAGCATGCACGATCACCTTGTTCTGAAAAAACAGTCAGAGACCACTGGCCCAGTTCCAATACCTAATGATTTTTGTTGCCCCCTTTCTCTTGAGTTGATGACAGATCCAGTGATTGTGGCATCAGGGCAAACCTATGAACGGGCATTCATAAAAACTTGGATTGAGCTTGGGCTTAATGTGTGTCCTAAGACACGGCAGACTCTTGCTCACACTAATCTCATACCTAATTACACTGTCAAGGCCCTTATTGCTAACTGGTGTGAATTAAACAATGTAAAGCTGCCTGATCCGGCAAAGTCTCTGAATTTCAACCAATGCTCGCCTCTGCATGCGGAGTCTGGTGCAGCCCAGGATTCACACACATTTTCTCAATTTAGGTCTAACCAGCCTATGCCACCTGAGTCAGCTCACCCACCAGTTTCACCCAGTAAGAACAAGATGCTCCCCATTGGAATTAATCGAGAAGGAACTTCTCCACGGCATCCCAGGTCTATTTCTGAGGGTTCCTTGTCAAGTGTAGTGGGAAATGGGCAGGCATCAGACATTTCCCGATTTTCTGTGCTAAATTCTGACGAAAGGCCTGCTAATTTGGAGGAATGGAATAAGGGTTCGGTTGATGACCCCTCAGTATCAGCGACTAAAAAACAAGTACCAAGTTCTTTTGGACAAGAAGAACCTGTTCATGTTAGAAGTGCCTCAGCATTGCCATCTAATATGAATTCTCAAGGCACAGCAAGGGATGCTAGTGAGTCTTCAGATGTATCAAACCATCTTTGTTCTTACAGCAGTGACACTTCTGGGGAGGTAAAACCAGAGTCACGAGCATCTACTCCCTTGAGCATCCCTCCAAGGGAGCCTTTCTCACCCCGTTTGTTTGAGACACGGTCTCGAAGTCAAACCCTCTGGCGCCGTCCATCTGATAGGCTTGTGCAAAGGATAGTTTCTTCTCCTACTATTGAAACAAGGACTGATCTCTCTGGCATCGAAACTCAAGTTAGGAACCTAGTTGAGGTCTTGAAAAGCCCATCAATTGACACTCAAAGGGAGGCAACAGCTGAAATCAGGATGCTTGCTAAACACAACATGGATAACCGAATTGTGATAGCAAATTGTGGAGTCATTAACCTGTTGGTTGATTTACTGCGGTCATCAGACACAAAGATTCAGGAAAATGCTGTCACTGCACTTCTTAACTTATCGATTAATGACAACAACAAAGCTGTAATTGCTAGTGCTGGTGCTATTGAGCCCCTGATTGATGTCCTTAAAACAGGAAGTCCTGAAGCTAAGGAGAACTCAGCTGCTACACTCTTCAGCCTCTCTGTTATTGAGGAAAATAAGATCAGAATCGGAAAATCTGGGGCGATTGGACCACTTGTTGATTTACTTGGTAATGGAACTCCCAGGGGTAAAAAGGATGCAGCCACAGCTTTATTTAATCTCTCAATTTTCCATGAGAACAAGGCGCGAATTGTGCAAGCTGGTGCAGTTAAGCACCTTGTGGAGTTGATGGATCCAACAGCTGGGCTAGTGGACAAGGCAGTGGCTGTTTTGGCAAATCTTGCAACGATACCTGAGGGAAGGAGTGCTATCGGTCAGGAGGGTGGTATTCCATTTCTTGTTGAGGTTGTTGAGTTGGGTTCTGCAAGGGGAAAGGAAAATGCAGCTGCTGCTCTTTTGCAGCTTTGTACCACCAGTAATAGGTTTTGCAATCTGGTGCTGCAAGAAGGTGCTGTCCCACCATTGGTGGCTTTGTCACAGTCTGGCACCCCAAGGGCCAAAGAAAAGGTATATAATTGACAATGCTTTTCATTCTATTCTGTTATTTTTGGCTGAAATACGTTTCCTCGTGCCTGCAGGCGCAGGGGCTTCTTAGTTACTTCAGAAATCAACGACATGGTAATGCTGGGAGGGGCTGATTCAGCAAGAGTAGCACCCCAAGGTTTTTGATTAATGCAATTCATATGGTGTGTATACATTTGGTTTTACTGCTCGAATTTTGAACATTGTTTGTAGAGAAGAATTGATTTATGGAGGACATCATTGATTCTTGTGAAAACATTTTACATATGAAAATATACTGTTTGAGTTTAGCCATTGCTGAGTGCTTGAGCAGAAAATACCCATTTTGGATCTCTCAATTCTATGCGCATTACGGTAGTGCACCCATCTCTACGTCTTTCCAAAGTTAAATCCGTAGGGAATTACTTTCTATAAGCCAAAAACTGAAAATGATTAAATTTGGACTTACTGAAATATTTCCTTTTCAGTAGAAAAGGAGGGACTATGCTCTATATATATGTTCACTAATTGTGGGAAAATTTTGGCTGGAATTATTTTGATTATATATTTTAGTAAGACAAATTAAAATTAACAGTCCCTGAACCAACCAAATCAATCTATCGGGGCCGAGGATCGTGGACGCATTCTTTGAAGTACACAAAGAAGGAAACGTAAGCTCCATTGATCCTGGGTTGAAGCACGGCTCGGCTGTGCCTCGGTGTCTCATCCTTGCTTCTCTGCCAAATGGAGCATTGTCTGATATATTTCCTGATATCCCTTTGAATGGCCTTCAAGCTTCTTGATTGTTGCTGTCACACCAGAATGTCCTCCGTGTTCCTGTGCACTGTCATGATCCAAACCCCACCACTCCCCTCCCTCCATTCAAACACAATATTAGATGCCATCTTTCCCTCCTGTAACTTGTAATCATCTTCCTCAACTCAGGTTCAGTACAACTATCAACTACGTTAACAATTTTAGAAAATAATTCAGTGTCAATAATATTGAAGATTACAAGCTGTAGAAGCATCAAAAGCTATTGTAGTGTCGTGTGAGCTACGTGGAAAATCACTTGTTGTGTATTCAAATTGAAATTGTAATTGTATATGCTCCTCATTCTGTGAATGCCTTCTACTTTGCTGCTTCTGCAAGCTCTTTGGGTCAATCCTATTTAACCAGTCAAGATGGATTTTTGATCAAGGTTGATGTTGGTTGTGTAGTCTTGAAAAATCTTGAGTCAGGCGCCTATGAAAGGAAGTCAAAATGCTGAAGGTCACGGGATTTTGTAAATTTTATATTAGACAAAGTGGAAAACAGAATCTGACCTCGACATTATTATGCCTTTCTCATTCATACGTCAATTGGATACTGATAAATAATATGACAATAGAATGCTGAAACAGTTTCCTTCTATATATATATATATATATATATAATATGACAATAGAATGCTGAAACAGTTTCCTTCTTTTATATATATATATAGTGCATCGAAAGTTGCAGAAGAAGAACCAAAAATAAGGATCCATTGCAGCGAAGCGAACACCCTACTTAAGATCATGAGGTCCATTCATCACTTAATTTTCGTACAGTATCAGTAATGAAGCATCGGCCAAAGGCTCCTCACAGTGAAAAAGAGGATGGTTCTTGAAAACATAAAATCTAGATTAACAACTTGTCCCAAGGAAAGCATTGCTTCCAACTTGTAGATAATTGTTTCAATGATTATTATGTACAGGGAATAAACCTGTAAATCCAATGGATGAAAAGTAGTGCAAAGATAATGATTAATCATTTTGTAAGCCCCAGTCGGATATCTTATAATCACTTTGTTTAATTCATGCAGTTAAGTAATAAGTAAAGAATATTCAAAATATCATGATATTCTAAGTTTTCTTATGAAAAATGTATAATTACTATTTTTAATGAATCTATTAAATAAATCTTTAAATATACATAAATTGCATAGATCAAATAAAGTGTTTATCGAACTACTGACTAAGAACTAAATAATAAGTTCCGCTGAAATGACTAACAAAAAGTCTTTTATCATAAAAAGATCTTATTCTTTATATAAAGTTTTAGGAAATCTTAAAATTCAAAATATGACCTCAAATACAAACTTCCAAATGCTAATACAGGAGAATAACTAAACAATAAATCAATAAACAAAGAGTACTCCTTATTGGTGTGAAGACCATAATACAACTATTGATTGAAGTAGGTTTTAAGAGTTGATGGAATAAGTTCAAGGGCATTTAGAGGTGCCTTTGGAGTTCTTCTTGTCTCTATAGCAGGGACACTCTGACTTGTCGGCGTAAGGACCTGAAGGAACACACTTGCACTCGTCGCAGCATATCATACAGTACTTGAAGCATCGTTTCTTGTATCCTGTCTTGGAGCAACGAACCCCACACTTTGACTCGCATGAACCTTCTAAACATCAGAAGAGAAAACACCTTATTAGCCCATCTTAATCATCATGTATCACCGAAAATTACGATATCAAGTCAAACTGCAAGTTTAAACGCCGCCCACAAGTTCAAAGAAGTTAAACCAAAGCTCACAAACAATCACAATTCAAAACCCTTCATCGTATGTATGGGCATGCATGCATTCTTATGCCCGTATGAGTCAAATATTCTACTCGTACGCTGGGGAGTAACGTACCTGGAGGAGGGGCTGTTGGTCCATTCTCGACACTAGCAATAGCTGGTTCAAGGAAAGAGGAGCTAAGAACCATCAGAAGAAGCAGCAAAGTGGCAAGCGCAGGCCTCATTTTCGCCGTCTTATGAAGATGGTTGTAATAAAAAGAGCAACTGATCTCTCGCTATAAAACTGTCCAAAGCTTTTAAGGTGATGGTCACTTGAAAGAGTTTAGACCCATATTTATACTTGCTTACTTAGCCTCATGAGGAACTTGTTTTCACGCAAGTATTTGAGGAAAGGAATCTACGTATATTGGTGCGTGCACCAAATGAGGCAGTTGTCATTGAGAATATTAGAAATGACTAGTGAGTACAGCTTTGTTACAGCTATTATATATGGAGGTAAGATGCTGATGAAGGTGGGGACTGGGTACCATACTTTTGTCTTCACTTGGGAAGCTGGTTCTGTAATAAGATTTTTCTGCCGTAGAGAAGCTTACAAGCACTTTCCTTCTTGAGTTTATATAATGAACTGCTAGTTTTTCAGCTGATAAATTACAATCTGTTGAACTGCCTAGTTCAGATTCCAACTAAAAATATACTTTTTAAGTACTAGTGGAGTTAATCTATAGTCGTATCTCCTCCTCACTATACTCAAACCTTGATTGGAGTAGCAGGATTACATAATCGTAGTAAATCAATATGTTACTGACTACCTAAGATTTCAGTGACTTTAATATATTCATCTTATATTTTGGTCAAAGTAAGTGTCTCCATGAATGTACTTCACTGCTACCTCGTGTAGTTCAATATTCTAACCGGCCGCTTAGCTCTTGCATGAGTACACGCTGTAATATGTCAACTCACTTGTGTCTGGCAAATATTTTATTCTAGTTGTGATTTAATTTTTCAAATCCTCTTTAATTGTTGTGTTATTTAGTATTTGATATTATTTCATCAATAATTTCTTACCAAACGTATTTTATTAATTGATATATTACAATATTTTATTTTGTACCAGAAACTCCTTAAAAAAATTAATTGAAGTAAATATAATTTACAAGTCGAGAAGTTTTTGAAAATTCATATAAATTATATAAAAAAAGTTGGCATTTTTATTAAATAAAAAAAACAAGTTGTTAATTATAAATTTAAATTGCTGCATCTTTAATCTACTAGCGTTGACAACGATAATTTATAACCAGTAATGCTAAGATTTGTTAAATTGCCTGCAAGACGAATGACATTGAGATGCAAACTGTAGCTTTAATAGGAAATTATCTTCACAGGATGCAGCCTCCTCCGACTTGCACTTGTTATATTCGGTGTCCGAAGAGTGGCAAGAAGAAATCGGAGAGACAGCTGCATAGTTTCCAGGAAAACGTTAACGGATCTAATCAACTTTATTTGCAAATCCATATGATATGTTTGTCAAAGGATAAGGATCAAGTAATGTTAAGATATATTATATATATCTTATTATTTGGTTTTGAAATTTTTGGACATCTAAGATAATATTCATGAGTTCAAAATTCAAATCCATATTAATTGAATTTAATTGGGCAATAACAGCTAGCTTGCGGTGTGACTAAATAACAATTCTTGTTCAACTTGAATTTTTAGGATAATGGTTTAAGTGTGATAGACCTCTATCTTAAGTTGTAGTGTGTATACATTACGATTGTAGTGTATTGCGTGTGTGATAGTTAAGATATATATTGCTGGATTTTTGTGGATAGGAGATAAGAGATTTTGTTTTTCGTGTTAGCGAAGAGTTCTTGCTGGTGAGTATCGTGGATGTATTTACCAATGGTAGAGGTGGATTCGGTGTGGTGTTTTATCTATGGTGTCGTGGGCATACATTGAGTTCTGGAAAAAATATAGTTGAAGTCGTGCATGTGTTCTAATAAAAAAAAGACACCGTGGTTTTACTTCTGATTTTCAAGAGTTGTTCTTCTGGGATTGTGCGTAAAATATACATGGTGTATGTAGTTCCCCATATGGTTTAATTGGAGTTGTTGAAGCTAGTCAATGAGCTTTCAACTGAAAGATAGTCAAGCACTGCGTGCACGTTTCTGCTGTGTGTCGTTGGTTAATTGAGTAGCTGTGGTCTTATTCTAAAGCTGGCATGAATAAGTCCAACTGGTAGACAATTATTCAGGTGTATTTCAAGAAGCTGAAACTATATGGAAGTTCTTCTTTTATCTCAAGTATATCATTGTTTTGTTCTTAGTTGATTGATTACTTGAGTTATTTTTTATATCAAAAGTTGTTTAGAAAAATCCTCTATCGAGGTTAACACGAGTTAGTCGTGCTATTGGGTGTGAAATTCTTTTACAAGAAGTGAGGTTGAGAGATAGTGTCAAGGATTGAGTGGTGTCGACTCAGTAAAGCCTTTGGTAAATCTATTGTACTTCGGTGAAAGTATTAAGCTGGGTGAGGGCCCCGCAGACGTAAATAAAGTGTGTCTAACTACGTTACCAAATTTCGGTATTGATCTGTTTAATTTCATATTTATTTTTCTGTTTTCGTTTAGTACATAAACATTAATAGTTACTGATACAATTACTTTATATCTAGTAACCGATAGATATAGTTACAAGTAACTGCAGCATAACCTTACAAGTAACTGCGGTCAAATAGAAGACTTTGTGAAACTACTACCTTCTATGATTTTTCAATTGGTATCAAAGTAAGGTTACCGATTTAGAACTTGGTACATCAAGTTGGTGCAGATTTGGGTTTCGCAATTATGGCCATAAGAGAAGGAGCATCAATTATTAGGCCACAGCGTTGGATGGTTCCAATTATCCTGCATAAAAATCACGGATAAGAGTCTTTATTTAGGCACAGGGAACAAGAGCATGGAACTCGATGTTACATGGCTGGACACATCTGATGGTTACTGACGATAAGGGAGAGACAGTTCTAAAAGATCCATTTGAATGGACAAGAGCCGAAGAAAGAAAAGCACTTGGAAACTCATAAGCATTGCATGCAATTTTCAGTACTGTTGATGAAGGACACTTCTCAATGATATCAGCCTGTGAATCGGCTAAAGAAGCATGAGATACTTTGCAGACTATTCATGAAGGGTGCAAATTTATGATAGCATCAAAACTTCAAATGTTAGCTGTGAGGTTTGAAGAGCTGAAGATGGCTGAAAATGAGACTATTGGGGATTTTCATGAAAGATTGCACAATATAGCGAATCAGGCACATCAACTCGGGAAGAAATTTTCTAATCTGAAGCTATTTAAGAAGACGTTGAGATCACTACCTCCAAGATTTATTGCAAAAATTGCAGCAATCGAGGAGGCTCATGATATCAATGACTTGCCTTTGGAGAAGGTAATTGGAATTCTTACAAATTTCGAAATGAATCTTTTAAAGGGTAAACAAGAAAAAAACAAAGGATTGCCATTACAGGTTGAAATTGAAAAAGGTATGAACGATCTAGAAGATGAATTCGATGAGAATGAGGATATGGAGCTATTTACACGAGAGTTCAGTAAGTGGCTGAATAGAGTAAAAAAGGACAGACCCAAGTTTAGGCAAAACGGCGGGAGCTCATCGAACAACAACTTCAAACAACAAGCCAAAACTCAAAATGGAGAAAGAAAGGTAAAGAGAATTCAATGCCATGAGTGTTAAGGCTTTGTACATGTTCAAGCGGAGTGTGCTAACATCTTGAAGAAGAGAAAAGGGAAATCCTATGCGAACACTTTGAGTGATAACGAATCTGGAAGTGAAGCAGAAGCTGTGAATAGTGCTGTGTTAGTTACTTTGTACAACAAAATTCCAGTTACTTGTTTAACAGTAACCAATAAGGAAGTAACTGAAGACGAAAAAGGGAGTAAATCAGGAAATTTCGGAAAAATCACAGACAATTCAGCTCAAAGCTCAATCTCAGATTATGATAGTGATGACAATACTTCAGATGATAAAAAGGAAGGTATTTATGAAGCCTATGAATTAATGTATGAAAAATGTCTGAAAACATGTAGGAAGAATAAAAGGTTGAAGGAGGAAAACTTCTCTATGAAGAATACTATTCAAGATTTGGAGAAGAAATTGATGTCAACTTTAGATGAGCTTGGTGAAGCTAAATTGAAACTAGTAAGTACCGAAAAGGGATTGAGGATGTTGAATGGAGGTACAAAAAAGTTAAAAAAAATTAGTAAGGTTAAAGGGGATCTTCAAGGCATTGGCTACAAAGGTGACTGTTCAAGCTCTCGGTCACAACAACATAATAATTAGAAAAGTGTCTCATGAGCATTTTATATGTATCTTGTTAAATATGTTTGATTAAGTGAAATGCAAAATTGCGTATGCTTAAGTGAAAATATGTTACTCATGTAAAATACAAAGTTGCGAAGTAATTGTTTTGTGGATTGATGTGTTGCGTGGATTGAGTGAACCATCGATGATGGTTATCTCATTGAGTTCGCAAAACTCACCAAAATTACAACGTTGTCTTTTCAGGACTGAGAGACGACTCTAGCTATTGAAGAGGCTCTATCAGCCGTGTAAATTGTGATTGGCAAGAGAACTCATGGCTCAAAGGTTGGTCGGCTAGGATTTTTGAACAGATTAGTTAGACTGTTCTTATTTTCCTCATTCATGTAGTACTGTTGTATTAGGTTTTTGATGATGTACCTATGGAAAATGTGAAAGACACAGTGTAGACTTCGATTTTGTGAAATGAAATGAGGAAAAAGCTGATTTTAAAATATTGTGATCTTCTTATGATGTTTTATAAGTGAATTGTGATACCATGCCATATGAAGTGAATGTAGTGATCGAACGTAGCTCGCCCTTAGCGCAGGATATGTATTGGAATGACCTTCGAGCATCCCGATGTGTACCCTACGGTAAGAGAACGCTACATTTAAGTGGTATCAGAGCATGGTTTGGCATCTGTTGGGATATATAGGAATGTTAAGCATGAGATATCGTGAGAAATACGGATAATGATTGAAATTATTATTTGTTATAGGTCATCTGCTCTAGGTGATCAGATTGATCAACCAGCTGACCAAGGATCGGTAGGAGCTAGTAAAGAGTCCTCGGTGTCTCGATCTGAGGAGATGTCTCTTAGAGTTCTCGAGAGAAGGGAGAGGAGATATGATAGGCTGCGGAAGTAGGGAGCTGCGGATTTCTATGGCAGCACAGACCCTGCTAAGGCCGAGGGATGGTTAGAGAGGACAAAAAGGGTATTCGATCAGATGGATTGGGAGCTTAATGAGAGGTTCAATTATGCAGTGTCTTTACTGCAGGGCCCAGTTTACTAGTGGTGAAAGACTGTCCCAGGCAGCACCACCAGGCCTTGCCAATTGAAGTGGGAAGACTTTCTGAGGGTTTTCAGAGATAACTATATGCCTAAGATCTATCTGGACATGAAGATGCAGGAGTTCTTGGAATTGAAGCAAGGTAGGATGTCAGTGGCTGAGTATGAGGTCAGATTCAATGAATTGATGGGTTATGCTACTGCTATGATTCCTACAGAAGAGGACAAGTGTAGAAGGTTTGAGAATGGACTTAATATGGAGATCCGAACAAGGTTGGTGCGGGCATATATGGGTACTTTCATTGAGTTAAGAGCTGCTTCAATTAGAATTGAACAGCTGATGAGGGAAAAACAAGCTGAGACTGGACAAGGGTCTAGAGGAAAGAGGTCTAGTGAGAGTCAGGGCAGTTCTGGCAGGAGCTTCAGTAAGCGCCAGAACATAGTATTCAGATCAGCAAGTGGATCCAGGCAGTCAGGAACTGGATAGAGGGGTAGGTTTTCACAGACTAGCAGTGGAAAGGGTACGACTCTGAATTAATTTTTAGTTTGTGAGCACTGTGAGAAGAGACATAATGGTGAGTGTTGGAGATTAACTGGAGCTTGCCTTAAATGCAGCTCCATGAACCACCAGATTAGGGATTGTCCTGCTACCTTAGGCCCTCAATCTGCTATCAGTGAGTGGTTCGAGAGTAATACTACAGTCCAACAGAGTAGAGGTGGTGGACTTGGACAGAGAGGCCGAGGTAGAGCCAGAGGGAGAGCTGGGAGTTCTTCCATGAGGACTGAGGGGCGGGGCAACTGACCACAGTCTCAAGCCAAGGTCTATGCCATGACTAGGCAGGAGGCCCGAGACTCATTAGATGTGGTAGCAGGTGCACTGCTTATTTATAACTTTGAAGCTTTTACATTGCTAGATCCAGGATCCACACACTCCTTTATCGCACCGCATTTGGCATGTAGGTTGTATTATGACAAGGAGTTACTACAATATAGATTGGAGGTGAGTACGCCAATAGGCAGTACTACAGTTATAGGTGAGGTCTGCAAAGGATGTTTAATTAGGATTGATCAAGCAAAGTTGGAGGCAAACTTGATTATATTACAGTTAAGGGAGATATATGTGATCCTAGGCATGGATTGGCTCACTGCCCATAGGGCTATCATGAACTGCTACACCAAGGAGGTAGTACTGGAATCTCCTGGTCAGTTAAGGGCAGTATTCAGAGGAGTTAGGCAGGCAGTGCCAGCTAGGATGATATCCTTTATGAGTGCATTGAGGTTGATGCAGGGAGGATGTAAGGCTTATCTGGCCCACATTATTGACACTGGGGTTAAGCAGAGTGCACAGGACATTCCAATAGTTAGGGAGTTCTTGGATGTGTTACCCGAAGAGTTACCGGGTTTACCACCAGATCAGGAAACGGAGTTCACGATTGATCTAGTACCAGGTACTGCTCCTATATCTATTCCTCCATATAGGATGGCACCTGTGGAATTGAGGAAGTTGAAGGCTCAGCTTCAGGTGTTACTGGAAAAGGGTTTCATTAGACCCAGTGTTTCACCTTGGGGAGCTCCAGTGCTATTTGTGAAGAAGAAGGATGGGACTTTGAGGTTATGCATCAACTGAATCGGGCGACAGTGAAGAACAAGTATCCGTTGCCTAGAATTGATGATTTACTTAATTAGTTACAGGGAGCTCAGGTATTTACTAAGCTAGATCTGAGATCAGGGTATTACCAGTTGAAGATAGCGGTGGCTGATATACCTAAGAGTGCATTCATGAGCAGGTATGGGCACTATGAGTTCCTAGTGATGCCATTTGGGCTCACTAATGCCCCGACAACTTTTATAACCTTGATGAATAAGGTATTTCAGCCCTACCTGGATCGCTTTGTGATTGTGTTTATTGATGATATCTTGGTGTATTCGAAGAGCAGAAAGGCGCATGCTGAGCATTTGAGAGTCATCTTACAGATTATGAGGGAGAAGCAACTGTATGCCAAATTCAGTAAGTGTGAATTTGGCTGGATCAAGTTGTATTTCTGGGGCATATAGTGACTGGAGATGGCATATAGGTATATCTGAAGAAGATAGAGGTAGTGATCAATTGGGAAGCTCCGAGGAATGTGTCAGAGATCTGAAGTTTCCTAAAATTGACCGGGTATTATCGGAGGTTTGTCGAGGGGTTTTCTCTTATTTTAGCCCCTCTGACAAGACTTCTGAGGAAGAATGTAGTGTTCGTATGGAATGAGGAGTGTTAGAGGAGTTTTGAGGAGCTGAAACATCGGTTGACTACTACACTGGTGTTGACTATTCCATCAGGGACTAGAGGTTATGTGGTATATAGTGATGCGTCGCATCAAGGATTAGGATGTGTACTGACGCAGCATGACAAGGTGATCGCCTATGCATCGAGACAATTAAGGTCTCATGAGATCAATTATCTGGTACATGATTTAGAGCTAGCTGCAGTTGTCTTTGCTCTAAAGATTTGGAGACATTATTTACATGGAGAGACTTTCCAGATATATACTGATCATAAGAGTCTGAGATATTTGTTGAGTCAGAAGGAGTTAAACTTGAGGCAAAGGAGATGGATTGAGCTACTGAAAGATTATGACTGCACTATTGAGTACCACCTGGAGAAAGCTAATATGGTGGCAGATGCTTTGAGCAGGAAACCTAATATCAGTGCAACTCATATTCAGTTATCGAGGTTACCCAATTTGATTCACTTGAGAGCTCTGAATGTGGAGTTGAATTTGGAGCAGGATAGGGCCTTGATTGCGACATTAAAGTTGAGACCGATGCTACATGACATAATCAAAAGAATACAGAGTAAAGATCCTATTATGGTCAAGCTTATGGAGAAAGTGAAGATGAATCCAGATTCCGAGTTTGAGTTTAGGGATGAGACATTGTGGTTGAGACAGAGGTTGTGTGTGCCTAATGTGGATGATCTGAGGGGGGAGATTCTTGAGGAAGCTCATATGGCCACCTATGCTATGCATCTTGGTACTACCAAGATGTACATCACATTGAATTAACATTTTTGGTGGCCAGGAATGAAGTGGCAAGTGGCAGAATATGTATCTAGGTGTATGACTTGCCAGCAAGTTAAGGCTGAACACCAGGCTCCAGTAGGGAGGTTACATTCGTTGCCCATTTCGGAGTGGAAATGGGAACGGATTACTATGGACTTCATCATGGGTTTGCCAAAGACTCCGAGGCAATATGATGCTATATGGGTCATAGTGGACTGGTTGACTAAGTCGGCCCATTTCTTACTAGTGAGATAGAATAATTCACTTGATCAGTTGGCTCGGAGATATGTAGATGAGGTGGTGAGACTGCATGGGATTCCAGTGTCCATAACGTCGGACAGGGATCCGAGATTTACTTTGAGGTTTTGGAGGAGCTTGCAGTCTGCTATGGGAATTAGGTTAAACTTCAGTACAACGTTTCATCTTCAGACAGATGAACATAGTGAGAGGACAATCAAGACTGTTGAGGATATGCTCAGAGCTTGTGTGTTGGAGTTTAGAGGAGCTTGGGATCAATACATGGCATCGATAGAGTTTGCCTACAACAATCATTACCACAGTAGTATTGGAATGGCACCGTATGAGGCACTGTATGGTAGAAAATGTCGGTCGTCGTTGTATTGGGATGAAGAAGGCTTGAGAATGATTGAAGTTCTAGAGTTAATACAAGATACAGTAGATAAGGTGAAGTTGATCCGAAGCCGGATTAAAGCGGCTCTGGATAGGTAGAAGAGTTATGTGGATCAACACCGATGTGATATGGAGTATAGTGTGGGAGATAGAGTATTCTTGAGAGTGTCACCCTGGAGGGGAGTTTTGAGATTCGATAAAAAGGGCAAGTTGAGCCCTAGGTACATTGGTCCTTATGAGATCATTGAGAGGATAGGACCTTTGGCCTATAAGTTGGCTTTACCGAATGAGATGTCTCAATTACATAATGTGTTTCATGTAAGTATGCTCCGAAGATATCGATCGGATCCGACACATGTGATACCGGCTCAGGAGATTGAGGTTGCTAGTAATTTAAGCTATGTTGAGGAGCCAATCAAGATTGTGGGATCGCGGATCAAGCAGTTAAGGAACAGGGTCATTCCATTAGTAAAAGTCCTCTGGAGGAACCACTCAACTGAGGAAGCGACTTGGGAGACCGAGGAGCATATGAGGAGACAATATCCACACCTGTTCGAGCAAAAAGGTAAGAATTTCGAGGACAAATTTTCTTTAAGGAGGGGAGAGTTGTAACATCCCATTACTTATGGGAGGGTTAGAATGGTAAATGTGAGTGATTAATCAGAGTTAGAAATGCACTTCCATGTTCATGCATAATATGTCATACACTTATACATGAATAGTGAATTTATCTACACCTGAAACTAATTGTACATGCATTCCTTAATAATTTTGGGTATAATTGGATTGATTTGTGAATTTTTGAGAATTATGAATATTTTTGCATTGAAAATTTTATGGGTTAGTGGAATTATGATATTTTGAATTTTGATGAATTTAAGAAATTTTGGGATTTTTATGGATAATAGAAAAAAAAAGGAATATTGGAGATAATTGGTTTGTAAAGATGGGAGTTATTGAGTTTAGTTCAAAAGGAACTTGGTTAGAGTTTAGACCATAAGAAAGTGACAAGTGTCACTTAGGCTTTTGTACTTTTTCTAGAAGTAGGTTATTGTTCTCTGAGATTTGAAAGGTGAAGTGATATGTCTAAGTACCTTCTTCATTGCCATCTTCTTCAAATTTTCTTCCCATACACAGAGTTTACACCTTCTAAGAGATTTCTATATTTCTCCTTTCCTACCCTAAACCCACTTTTCCATTTGTGTCCTCTACCCTTAAAAAACCAGAAGTTAGTCATTGCACTTAGTGAAGTACGAAAATTGTGTGGAGTTTAGGGCTTGAAGATTTTGGAGTTTGCAGCAGGTAAGGGGTGGATAAATCCTTTAGAGTTGGGGAGTTACGAAATAAACTTGACGAGTTACTATCTTCTGCATGGAAAATGGCATCTACGTGTTTGTTCATAACTACTGTGTTGTTGGGGATGAAAAATTTGGTTATAGTGTTAATTTAGTGTCTTGAAAGATTATGAACGATTAGGTGTTGTAAAATATTGAAGTTTGGAAATCTGGAAAATGTTCACTGAGTATGCTTCAGTCTTTTAGCCACAATGTTTTCTCTAGTTTTCCAAATGAGATGAGTCTTAATTTGGATTAAACTAGAGATATATGGCTACATTTCTTATGAAGATATTGAATTTCAATTCTGTCTCTAAGAATCTCAAATGTTGTCATGAAGTTGAGAAGTGGGTGCAGGACGTTGAGAGCTGATTGTAAAATTCATGTTCTGACTTTGGGAGAAAATCTGGATTAATCTAGACAGATTTTGGCAAAGCTGCCTTCTTGAGAGTTGTAGATCTTTCGTTTATCTTTCCAACGGTATATAGTATG
This sequence comes from Erythroxylum guanchezii, assembly GCA_025629825.1. Taxonomy (NCBI): domain Eukaryota; kingdom Viridiplantae; phylum Streptophyta; class Magnoliopsida; order Malpighiales; family Erythroxylaceae; genus Erythroxylum; species Erythroxylum guanchezii. The sequence goes on from JAOTAX010000196.1 coordinate 28,080,538, forward strand.
AAAAGTTTGGACATTGGAGCTAAAAGTTATGATTTTTATAAATGGAGACCTTATGGTGAAAAAAGTAAGACGCAAGAAGTAAGACGCAAAAGTAAGATGCAAGAAGTAAGACGCAAAAAGTAAGATGCAAGAAGTAAGATGCAAAAGTAAGATGCAAGAAGTAAGATGCAAAAAGTAAGACGCAAGAAGTAAGACACAAAAGTAAGACGCAAGAAGTAAGTCGCAAAACGTAAGACACAAAAAGTAAGACACAAGAAGTAAGACGCAAAAGTAAAAAGCAAGAAATAAGACGCAAAAAGTAAGATGCAAGAAGTAAGACACAAAAGTAAGACGCAAGAAAGTAAGATGATAGAAGTAAGATGATAAAAGTAAGACGATATAAGTAAGACGATGGAAGTAAGACGATTGAGAACAAAAACAGGTTGGAGTCTTTTGGTCATAACTTCTTCTCTAGACCTCCAAATGATCTGATTCTTGAACTATTGGATTCGTAAGACATTGACCTACATCTCCACTCAAGAATCATAACCCTATGGAATGAATTGAGAAAGATTAAGTGAAAAAGTAGAACAGGTACAGTGAGGGTACCCCTAAATAGTATGAACTGGTGTTATTCTACTAAACATACTTCAGTATTTTGATGATATCTTGATCTATAGAGCTCCGAATGAGATTATTTTTTATTTGGAGTAAACTAGAAACATAGGGCTACAAATTATGTGAAGAAATAAAATTCTAAATCGGACTTTAAGAGTTTCAAGTTTTGGATGGAAGTTGAGTATAGGGTATTGACTGAGAATAAGAGCAATCCGAAAATATTTGGAGTATAACTTTCACATTTCTGAACCAAATTGAGTGATTTTGGGAGACAATGGAAAGATAAGACAGTGAAATATTTTTCTAGAAGAGAGTTGACCAGATTATTTCATTTTCACCTTCTGATTGTACATGAAAAGTAGACCCAAAAGGGGTGTCTTGGAAAAATCTGAAGTAATTCAATGAGAAATGAATTGTGAATTCAATGGTTTTGAGTGAGGCATAAACCTAAGTATTAGTTATACTTAGATGAGTTTTGGTATGGGGATAATGTTATGAAGAATTTATGGAGTGATACCCGAGATTATCATGAACATGCATTGTACATAATTCATTTCATACATGTGCATTATTGAATACTCTTAATTGTGTAAATTGTGATATTGTGTATGTTATTTGTTATAGAGGAGCAACTGGCACGTCAACTTCCAGACATTGCCGTATCTTGCAGGCATTAGCTTCGGGAGCAACCTGTGAGTAACCTAGATGGCCTCACTTAATTACTTGTTTGCCTAATTTATGTTTTGAATGATAAATGAATGTATTTGATCGTGGATTCCGAACAGAAGGTCCGATGATTGTGTAGCACCCTACTCTCACAAGACACATACCCGACATCTATGGTGATATCCGAGTACGCACCCTGCAAGAGTGGCATGCTAGAACGATCATTCAGTTAAAATTCATTACAAAATTTTTGTTTCTTTAAAACAAAAATACACGTAAACGGAAATCACTAATCAAATCGGGCCCATGTCATTTAAAAACATTTCCATTTCTAAGTTATAAAAATTAGTATTCAATAATAATTTGGGCCCATTTCAGATACACAACGTTTGAAATCATAAAGTCATTTCATTACTAAATCATTTACATACCCTTTGTACAATTTTTGCGGAACATAATTCAAAAAATAAAATCACTGAAGACATATGCAGGTGCAAACTGATCCCGACCCCTAATCCATATCAGACCTCAGTGGCTATGCTCCATTTAGCCTAACTGAA
>JAOTAX010000196.1:28082460-28094283 GCA_025629825.1 Erythroxylum guanchezii
ACACAGTGTAGACTTCGATTTTGTGAAATGAAATGAGGAAAAAGCTGATTTTAAAATATTGTGATCTTCTTATGATGCTTTATAAGTAAATTATGATACCATGCCATATGAAGTGAAAGTAGTGATCGAACATAGCTCGCCCTTAACGCAAGATATGTATCGGAATGACCTCCGAACGTCCCGGTGTGTACCCTACGATAAGGGGGCACTACAAATTATCTCCTTTAAGGGGAGTTTTGACTATGTGACAAACAATTCCAAAAATGGGGATATTGTTAAGATATATGGTATATATCTTATTATTTGGTTTTGACATTTTTCGATAATTGGACATCTAAGATAATGTTCATGAGTTCAAATTTCAAATCCATGTTAATTGAATTTAATTGGGCAATAGCAGTTGACTTGTGGTGTGACTAAATAACAATTCTTGTTCAACTTGGATTTCTGGGATAATGGTTTAAGTGTGATAGAACTCTATCTTAAGTTGTAGTGTGTATACATCACGATTGTGGTGTATTACGTGTGTGATAGTCAAAATATGTACTATTGGATTTTTGTGGATAGGAGATAAGAGATTTTATTCTGCGTGTGAGTGAATAGTTCTTGCTGGTGAGTATCATGGATGTCTTTATCAATGGAAAAGGTGGATTTGGTGTGGTATTTTATCTATGATGTAGTGGGCGTAAATTGATTTTTGGAAAAAATATAGTTCAAGTCGTGCATATGTTCTAATAAAAAAAAGACACCGTGGTTTTACTTTTGATTTCCAAGAGTTGTTCTTCTGGGATTGTGTGTAAAATATACATAGTGTGTGTAGTGTCCCATACGGTTTAATTGGAGTTGTTGAAGCTGGTCAATGGGCTTTCAACTAGAAGATAGTTGAGCATTGCGTGCACGTTTTTGCTGTATGTTGTTGGTTAATTAAGCAGCTGTGGTCTTATTCTGAAGCTGGCATGAATCAGTCCAACTGGTAGACAATTATTTAGATTTATTTCAGGAAGCTGAAACTATAGGAAAGTTCTTCTTTTATCTCAAGTATATCATTGTTCTATTCTTCGTTGATTGATTACTTAAGTTTTTTAAAATCAAAAGTTGTTTAGAAAAATCCTCTAACGAGGTTAACACGAGTTGGTTGTGTTATTGGGTGTAAAATTCTTTCACGAGAAGTGAGGTTGAGAGTTAGTATCAAGGGTTGAGTGGTGTTGGCTTAGTAAAACCTTGGGTAAATCTATTATACTTCGATGAAAGTATTAAGCTGGGTGAGGACTCCGCAGACGTAAGTAAAGTCTGTCGAACTGCATTACCAAATTTTGGTATTGATCTGTTTAATTTCGTATTTATTTTTCTATTTTCGTTTCGTACAAAAAAATTAACAATTGCTGATACAGTTATTTTATATCTAGTAACCGACAGATATAGTTACAAGTAACTGCGGTAGAACCTTACAAGTAACTGCGGTCAAATCGAAGAGTTTACGAAACTACTACCCTCTACAGTTTTTCAAGTAACATGGAAAAGCAGGTCAAAGCAATCTCGATGGAAGAGTCTAAAGGAGAGGTTATACATTATCAAAAGGGTAAACCATGACTGGTGGCAAACTACCTATCACAAAAAGAAGAGGAAAAAAAAAGATTTTGCGACCTCTTGAGTGCTTATTAGGATTAGAATATGGAACGTTTGATTCTTTGACATAGACTCAGAGTTCCTAGGATCAAAATAGTAAGTATACTTTTAGATTAATTAAGTTCAGAATGGGAAACTTACTAGAGTTATATATCGTTTTAAGTTCACCTAACATTTTTTTTCCACAAATTTTAGCAAACAACTCATGCGTGCTTAGACTTTCCATTCAAAGTTTTGGTTTCTTGTTTCTTTTGACCTGGCTTTCCTGATGGAATGATTCAACTTATATATACTCACCTGTCACCATCTATGGCATTTGAAATCGGTGAGCTTGTCTACAACCATTACCAAATAACAACTTCAATCTCCCAGATAACAGAAAGAATTTACATTTTCACGCAAGTATTCTTTTTGGACGCTGGAGCTGGTTGTTAGCAGATTGACCTTACACCAAAAAAGATTTCTCTAATTCCAAATACTGAAAGATCTCTACAAGTTAGAAAATTTTAAAGAATGAGAAGTTGATTGGAAGTTATACCTTGAAAGCTTGAAGATCTCATTCTTCAAGATTCTCTGAAGCTGTCAAGATGCTAATGGTAAAAAGCTGATTTCAGAGAATAGTTACAGTTGTTGGTGTCTGGAAGGCAACATAGCAGTCGCATTTTTAACTAGTGCATGAGTATGTGATTTGTAAAGAGAGTATATGTGTGTAGAATACGTATCATATCTGTTAATCATTCATTTGTACATTTATACAATTGGTGGTTCAATATTGACCATATACATGTTATTTGGTACAGAGCAAATTAAAGGGTTGAGATGCCTTCTGTTGTAATCGAATGTACATCCTTGCTTATTCCAGCTGGCATTTGTTATTGAAAATATCTGTTGTTGAAAGTTTCGATTGTGTCCTTTTTTGCCTTGTTCTTCTTCGTCTGTCTTGTTCTTTTTCTTCAACACCCCCACTCAAACTGAACCAAGGACTTCAAACTAGGTTCAGTTTGGTGGTTAGAGAGAGAAACCTTGTTGAGGTTAGGGGTTTTGTGAGGATGTTGGCAAGTTGGTATGTAGTGTTCACGTATCTGATCTTGAGTTCCCCTTTTTCAATTTTGTCTTTTACAAAGTGTACATCCACTTCGATTTGTTTTGTTCGTGAGTGAAATAGTAAGTTTTGAGCTAACAATCGAGCTCCATTATTGTCGCTCCACATAATGGGTTTGTGAGGGAGAGAAAACCCTAACTCAGATAGTAGGGATGTGAGGTAGATTAGTTCGGTACACTTGAGAGAGTGCTCGGTATTCAGCCTCAGTGCTGGACTGAGATACTATTGTTTGCTTTTTGGAGATCCAAAAGAGAAGGTTTCCTCCCAGGAAAACGAAACCACTAATTGTTGATTTTCGATCATCTAGGAAGCTGGCGCAATCAGAGTCACTGTAGGCATGGAGATCAAGAGGGGTAGGTGATGGTTGAAAAAGTAGTCCCATATTTGAGCTTCCTTTCAGGTAACACAGAACCCTCTCATATACAATCCAATGTTTATTTAGAGGATTTTATAGAAATTGACTTAATTTGTTTACTGTAAAGCTAATATCTGGTCATGTGTTACACAGATATTGAAGTGCTCCTATGGTGCTTCGGTAGAGTTTTTGATGTTCAAAGGGTGTACCATCTAGTAGAGATAGTTTTATTGTTAGAGTGATTGGTGTGAAGCACGACTTGCATGAAGACATATTGGTTCTAGTAAGTAACTCTTCAATGTAGTGTTTCTGTGAAAGATATAATCCACTTTTGTTTCTGTATGCCTCAAAGCCAAGAAAATGGTTTATGCTTCCAAGCATTTTAAGTGCAAATTGAGACTGTAATTGACTGATAACTGCATGAATGCCTTGACTTGAATTTCCTGTGATTAGGATGTCATCCACATAGACTAACAGTATTGTAATAGTTCCATTGTTGTTTGAGTAGAATAGAGAAGTATGTGACCTTGAATTATGGAACCCCCACTAAGACAGTGCATGTTTCAGTTTATGAAACCAAGCCCTAAGGGCTTGTTTCAACCCATAGAGAGCTTTAGCCAGCTTGCAAACATAATGCAGCTGTGTTTTGCTTTCAAATCCTCTTGGTTGATTTATATAGACAGTCTTATGTAGATCCCCATGTAGAAATGCATTACTGATGTCAACTTGCTGGATCTCCCAGTGATGAGAAATAGTAAGTGACATAATTACTTTTATTGTGGAAGCTTTGACAACTGGGCTAAAGGTTTCCAAAAAACCAATGCCTGGGGTTTGATTAAACCCTTTGGCAACAAATCTGGCTTTGTGTTTGGAGACAGTGCCATCAGCATTATATTTGGTGCAGAACACCCATTTAGTTCTAAGAATGTGCATGCTAGGTTCATAGGGAACAATTGTCCAAGTGTGATTTTGTTCTAGAGCATTGAATTCATCCTTCATAGCTTGAAACCATGTAGGGTTGTTTAGAGCTTCAGAAACTATTGTAGGTTTAGTGTGAGGATTTAATGCAAGAGAGAATGAGTAGAGTTTGGGTTTGAAAATTCCACTTTTGGACCGAGTTTGCATGGGATGAATATTTTGTGTGGGTGGAAATGAAAGATTTGGTTCAGTGTTTGGTGTGGTTAAGGAAGTTAGGTGACGTATTTTGATTGTTTAGAGAAGTTGTAAGGTGTGATGGTGAGTAAGGGTTTTGAGAGTTTACCTGTCTGTTCGAGGATTCAGTTGAGGGATAATATCCTGTAACAGGAGAGTGAGTCGGGACAACCTTTGAACCATTCAGAGTTGAGGTCAGACTGAAGGTAGGAAGATTTGATAAGGTTGTAGGATGATTTGAGTGTGTAGGAAAAAGTTGAGGAAATGGTAATTCTTCCTCGTTGAATACAACATGACAAGATATTATGATTTTCCCTTGATTAGTTAAGCATTTGTAACGCTGATGCATTGAGCTGTACCCAAGAAAGACACATTTTATGGTATGAAACTCGAATTTATGATGAGAGTAATATCTAAGATAAGGGAAGCAACTACAACCAAAAGTTTTGATGTGAAGATAATTTGGAATTTTTTTACACAATTTTTCAAATGGTGAGAGATTGTTTAGTCTAGGAGATGGGAGGTTATTAATAAGATAAGTGGCTATAGAGAAAGCTTCTAACCAATAGGTGAGTGGCATGTAAGCGTGGGATAGAAGGGTTAGTCCCATTTTAGTGATATGTCAGTATTTCCTTTCGGAAACACGTGGAGGGACAGCTGAAACGTGTTTGTATTCCATGTTTTGTGAGGTAAGGTAAGAGAGCTTTGTATTCACCTCCCATGTCAGTGTGTAGAGCTTTGATTTTTCTATTCAATTGAAGTTCAACATTGGTCTTAAATTTGACAAAGACTGATAGAGTGTCATATTTTAATTTTAGGGGATAAGACCAAGTGAATCTTGTGTAGGCATCAACAAAGATAAGATAGTATTTATGTCCTCAGGTTGAGAGATATGGAGAGGGTCCCCAAATGTTTGAGTATATGATTTCTAGAGGATTTTGAGCAGTTATGTCATGAGTTTGAAAAGGTAGTTGATGCAATTTTCCTTGTTTACAGGCATCATAATGAGACAAATCTTTGAGATTAAAATTGAACTTCATTGAACTTAGAATTTGTTTTAGGATACTACTAGAAGGGTGTCCTAATTTAGCATGCCAAACATTGACATTTTTCTGTGCTATGATTGCTTCACAATGACTACCTTTTAAAGAAGAAGCTTTATGTTGGGAAAAACTAGACTCAGAATATTTTTGCATGACTGGTCTGATTTTGTTGATCGATTTAGTGGCTTTGAGGCTATAGAGGCCATCCCGAAGCACTCCCTTGAGCAGAATCTTCCCTATTGCTTTATCCTTAAACAAACAACTTTCATTAGTAAACTCAACAATTTAGAAATGCTCAAGAGATTTTTGATTATGTTTGGAATATACAGAATTTGTTGCAGTGCAAGAGGTGTGTGTGTTATCTGGGAAATGTATGTAAGATGAGCCAATATTTGCAATAGGAAGAGAATTACCATTACCAATAGTGAGTTGATCCTTTCCACTGTACTCTAAACTTATTAACAAATTATTAAGGTCTGCTGTGACATGATTTGTAGCTCTACTTTCTATAAACCATGTGTTGTTATTGACTACTTCTGATGATGGATATCCATGCTGATTTTGAGCCAAATAGGAATAAGAAAAGTTGCATTGTGATGTGTCTAGTGAGTGAGTGAGTTCTGTCTCCATGGTTGAGTAGTGTTACCTTGCTAAGAGATATCAAACCTTTTGTGAAATTTTAATGCTTCATGTCTGGGTTTGTGGCAAAGTTGACAAAAAATTATGTTTCCATTCCATCTGCCTCCTCTTCCACGATTTCCTCTTCCTCTAAGTCCACTTCTTCCTGGTTGATTGTTTTGATTGAAAGTTGTAGAGTTAGCAGTAAATGGTGAGATTTCTTCATGATTGATTGTGTTTAACTGTTCTATTCTTGTTTCATGCATCAGAAGAGAGTATTCCACTTCTTGCAAGGTTGACGTTTTCATATAATGTGTTAGATAAACCACAACAGGATCATATTCATGACCAAGGCCATTTAGGGCACTTAATATCAGTTCATACTCAGTGATTGCATGTCCTACTACTTGAAGTGAGTCACCTATAGTTTTAACTTTCTGCATATATTCTGATATGGTATGTGAACCCTTTTTAATTTTTGAAAGTTGATGCTTTAGTTGAAGAAATCTAACCATGGATGTTTGAGCATAAAGGTTCTCCAAAATTTGCCAGACTTGATAGGATGAATTTGAGTGATTTACTTGTCCTATTACTTCTTCTCCAATGGTTCAAAATAACCAGCATAGCAGTAGTTGATCTGTTCTCCTCCATGCTTTGTTTTTTGAGTTCGATAACTTGGTTTGTTTTGCAGTGATGAACTAAGGAGGAGGTGCTGTGTTGATAAAGTTCTCAAGCTCAAGAGCTCTTATGGCTTCAAGGATTTGAGCTCTCCAGTTTACAAAGTTTTTTCTGTCAAGATTGATAGGAAGATTGAAGTTTATAGTTTTTGCTAGAGCAAAAAAAATCAAGAGAGGCTGATGATGTTCCATTTAAGGTGGATGATGATGAACCAAAGTTTTCTTCCATTTTTTACGTTTGTCAAGAATAGCTTTGATATCATGTAAAGAGAGTATATGTGTGTAGAATACATATTATATCTGTTATTCATTCATCTGTGTTCAATATTGACCATACACTTGTTAAATTGAAGGGTTGAGATGCCTTTTGTTGTAACCGAATGTACATCCTTGCTTATTCCAGTTAGCGTTTGTTATTGAAAATATCTGTTGTTGGAAGTTCCGATTGTGTCCCTTTTTGTCTTGTTCTTCTTCGTCTGTCTTGTTCTTTTTCTTCAACATGATTTTTATCTTTTTTGAATTTGACATAGGTAGAATAGGTTACATCTCGCAGCAATTAATCTCAACAGGAACTAGGTAGATTATCAGCATAGGAAACTAATTCTGGAAGGATCACTTCCCAGTTACTAAACAAAAAGTTGACATGGAAGAAAAGGAATACCTCAACACCATATCAAGTTATATCAATTATCAAATTTCTAAATTACAAATTGTAACATAATAATGATAGATTATTAAGGTAATTATAATAATTGCTTGATACGAATAACTATGGCCCAACAATTTCAATTTAAATATGGTGTTATTATCTAATCATATCTATTATCTGTACATATCTATAGTTATCTTCTTTGCACTTTATTTATGCATTGTCTTTGTACTTCATTAAACACTAAGAAATATAGTCTCTTTATGGTATCAAAGCATCATGGGTTTCACAGTCACAATTATGTTAGATATCAATTGCTCCCCCACCACAACCATTGTCACCTCTTTTTCTTCTCCAATAATGCCTCCCTTGCCAACACCATCTCCCAATAAAAGCTTCATCCTTAAATTGACTTCTTCTAAGTTTTTCTTATGGAAAACACAATTTCCCCCTTTCTTAATTGCCATGATCTTGAAAGTCACATTGATGGCTCCAACCCTTTTCCTTTGTAAGTGAATAGTGACATATAAAGTCCTGTATATAAAACTTGGAAGAAGAATGACAAACTTGTTTGGCATAGTTGGTTGCTTCATTATATCAGTTAATTCTACCTTTAGTCATGAACATCGATACTACTCAAGTTGCTTAGGACAATATTGTGCAAGCATTCAATGTTGGATCTTTTCCTCAAATCTAGACTTTTAAAAGTAATCTCTAAATAATTGAACAACACAGTACTGAAAGTGTTGCTCAAATTTTTGAATGTGTTAGAAACTATTATGACAATCTGATTTCTCTTAATGCCATCATAAGCATATATGATCTGGTTCAATCTATTTTGCAAGGGTTTCACTCAACCTTTCAACCCTTTTTTCAAGAAATTAATGCTTAATTAATCTCTTATGCTGAACATTTTGGTCTCACCTTAGCTGAGAAACAACAGCTGCAAAAGGAGAATTTTCCTCTTACGATTCATTATTTAACTCGTCAGTTATCTCATAGATGAGAACGAGCAAGGTGTGGAGGAAATTCTGGTAGTCGATCTTTTACCTTTGTGGCCTGTTTTAGTTGTAACGGTTAAGGACACTTTGTTAATCCATGTCCTTCTCCTAAACTCCAGAGTGACTCTTCCTCTACTCGTCGTTCTTCTACATAATTTTCTCTAGCCTCAAATCTTACTGTCACTCGACCCTCTTCTCCTCAACAATAGTGGATTATGGATTTTGGTGTCAGCCATCATATGACGACTAACTTAGAGAACCTTGTCATCTACGATGAATTCAATTTTCCTAATCAAGTTCAGCTTACGAATGGTAATCACCTTTCCATTTCTAATATTGGCTCATCATCGTTCTCTTTGAACAAAAAGTTGTTTACAATCTTTGATATTCTCCATATTCCCTCTGCTATAACAAATTTATTATTTGTTAGCCATTTTACTTGAACCAACAATGTTTCCATTAAATTCTTTCATAATTGTTTTTATTATAAATGATCTTCGGTCTCAAAGGATTCTGTACAAATGACAACTTAGAATGGACTTTACTCACTTTCTTTACAATTTTCGACTAAATCATCTTCTTCTCCAAAGGTGCGTCACGTCACTTTTAATACTTGGCATGCTTGTCTTAGACATAACTCATCTCGAACAATACAACAAACACTCAGGTCTAATAGTCTTTCTTGTTCTTCTTCCAAATTTATGCATTTATGGTCTACTTGTAGTTTAAGTAAAATTCATAAACTTCCTTTTCATATTTCTTACAATAAAACCAATGGTACATTAGATCTTGTGTGTTCTGATCTTTGGGGTCCTACCCAACCCCATTTGTTGATGGTTTTTGCTACTATATATTGTTTTTTGATCATTTCAGTAGGTATTATTGGTTACTCTTTATTCACTATAAATCTGAAGTCTTTAATTGTTTTATTAAATTTTGTTATATTATTGAAAAGTATTTTAGATGCCCTATAAAGCAATTTCAAAGTGATTGGGGTTGTGAATACTAAACCCTTACCAAATAACTTAGTGAAACTGGTATCTCTTATTGAAATGCTTGCCCCAAAACATTTTAACAAAATGGTTGTACTGAACATAAAAATCGACCGATTGTTGAAACATGTTTAGCTCTCCTTAATCATGCCTCAAGGCCAATATCATTTTGGACTCATGCCTTTTAAATAGCTACTTTCATTATAAACTACATTACTCTTAAACCATAAAACAACATACTCCTTACTTTTTTATCAACCTCTAAATTATAATGAATTACATGTATTTGGGTGTTTATGTTATCCTTGGTTACGTCCACATACTCCTCATAAGTTATCTCCTCGTTCTTCTCCTTGTATATTTCTTGGTTATTCTAAAATATTTAGGGGATACAAATGTTATGATCTTGTCACTCACAAAATTCATTATTCACCCTATGTATTGTTTGATAAATAGGTGTTCCAATTTCAATCGTCAACCATCACCGACACTAATCAACCATTACTCCCAATTCTTTTTACCAATAAACAACCTCACGCCATTAACACATAACTCTCCATCTACTCATCAACCACTAATGATAGCCCCATCCATATACACACCTCATCCCTCCAAAGGGTCAGTGCCATCCTCTTACCCAACTCATTTAAGCCATTCATTAATAGACTGCTCTAATCTTAGACCCAACTCCCCACAGCCTCTGAACTCACCAAACGTTACCATTTCACCAAACCTTATCTCATCTCATGACCCTTTAAATCTTCAACCACACCAACCACAACTTGCTTCCATCTCTCACTCAAATCCAATCAATCTTCAAGTGGATTTGTCTAACTATAACTTGACAATGTCTCAAGCTCCACTCTTACGATCCACAATCACTGACACCAACACATTCGATGGTGGCTCGAGCCAAAATTGACAATTTGAAACCCAGAACCTTCTCAAGTTCATTAACTTCCACTGAGCCACATACATATAGTAAAACATCATCAAATTCATTATGGTGTCAAGTAATGGTCTATGAAATACAAGCCTTATTCACAAATGAAACTTGGGAATTAGTTCCCCGACATCCTCATTATAATGTAATCAATAACAAATAGGTATACTATATTAAACATTAGGTTGATGGTAATGTGGATTGATATAAAGCTCGTCTTCTAGCTAAAGGCTAGCATCAGTGACCAGGCCTCAATTATCACGAAACTTATGGTCCAATTATAAAGTCAGTAGTCATCAGATTAATTCTCTCTTTGGCAGTAACCAAAGGTTGGCAGATAGAACAACTCAGACATCTCAAATACTTTCCTTCGTGGACCACTTCAAGAAACAATTTACATGACCTAACCTTAAGGATTTGTCGATCCTAATTATCATACACATGTGTGTAAATTACATAAATTATGCTACGGTATCAAACAAGCTATAAGACAGTGGTTTCAGTGTCTCACTGATCGACTTCTTGCTATAGGTTTTTCAGGTTCCAAAACAGATGTGTCTTTATATTTTACAAAGGTTGATGATGATATAATTTTTTGTCTCATTTATATAGATGATTTAATCATTATGGGCAGTAATCAATGCCAAATTGTCGCTATTAAAGGCCATTTTGCTCTCAACCACTTAGGTCCTTTACACTACTTCTTAGGCGTTGAAGTTAAACCCATAGCTCAAAGACTGCTGCGAACCCAAGAAAAGTATATCATAGAACACTTACAAAAAGCACAGATGGTTACCGCAAAGTCAGTCTTTACTCCTGCCTCCCCTACTACAAAGCTAATAAGATAAATTGTGCATCGCCTGAAAGTTCACACGAACCATTTAATAGCAGCGACCTAATGCAGTTTTATTCCAGGCAGACATATTACGGATAATATTATTATAGCCCAGGAAGTGATCCACTATATGCGAAAGAAATAGGGTAAAACCGGCTACCTGGGCATCAAAGTGGATCTGGAGAAAGCTTATGATCGCCTTAGGTGGCAGTTTATTCAGGAGACTCTGGAGGATATTGGCCTTCCAAAGACTTTAATTTGGGTCATTTTGAAATGTGTCATGACTACTTCTCTTCGAGTGGTCTGGCAAGGTTCGGTTTCGGAGCCGTTCCAACTATAGCATCCCACCTCCGCAAGACCCGAACCTGACATCGACAGTGATATCCGAGTCCGTGCCCGCGAAGGTAGCATGCTAAACCAGTCAATCACTCACTCACATATCGGTATAAATTTTTTTTTGAAACACTAACATAGACACAAGTCCATTTTCAGTTTGGGCCAAAGAAAGTTAAAAGTCGATAACACATTATTTTCAATGCAGTACAATGAAAACAGTTTCAATGATCAATTAGGGCCCAATTTCAGTAATAGCCCTTTTTCAATTACAAAACAATTCGCTTTGGGCCATTGGGGCCCATTTCAATACACAAAAATTTCTTAACATTCCCACTTGGTACAATTTGATATATACAGCAATATTTGCATTTAAGTAATCCCATTACAAAAATTCCCATACGTCATCACTTGTTACATACTGAAATAATCAAATATACACGGTACAAAGATCGCGGAATACACTTTATACAAAATAAGAAAATCCTAATGCAGAC
>JAOTAX010000196.1:28166746-28180752 GCA_025629825.1 Erythroxylum guanchezii
AATAATAATAATAATAATAATAATAATAATAATAATAATAATAATAATAATAATAATAATAATAATAATGAAAACTATAATAATATATAATCATAATAATAATAAATAATTATCATAATTATTGATAATAACATAATTCAAATTTGTAAGCAAAGTATTACAACAATTATAAAATAATCAATGAATTACATCTATTATTCTTATTATACTACAGGGGCATTTCGGTCATTCACTTTTTTTTTCTGTTCTGTCCCTGCCAACCAAACACATTTTTGTACTCAGGACGAAGACACAAATCTTTGTTCTGTCCACCGCAACTAAACATCTCACTGTCTTTAATTCTTGTTCTGTTCCGTCTTGTCCTATCTTATCCTGTCCCGTTCCTATCTCCTGAAGACGCTAACCAAACGCAACGTAACATTGGCCAAACTCAAGGCTATTTCTGGTCTCATGTTGGAGAGGGTTCTACAGAATGCTTGCACTGCAACCGAGTTCATATCTGCTCCAACCACTAGTGGCGCGAATCCTGCACACCATGCTTCATAATTTGACCTCACTCCTTCGAATATCTGGTCTGTATCTTCTAGCTCAAACCCTCCAAAGTAGTCTGAACGATTGAGTAGCTAGCAAAAACAAGCCTTCCTCAGCGCAAAATCTAGCAAAAAACGGACTGGCGTAAAATAAGTTTAAATTCTTGTTATTAAACAATGAGAAAATGGTACCTTGGAGTTGCAGAGAGCATAACGAACTTAGAGAAAAGATCAGGGCGAGTTAAAGAGGCAACGGCACCAACCATAGAGGAGAAAGAGTGCCCAACAAAAATACATTACTCAATTTTCAGTTCTTCCATAATAGCGAGCAAATCATAGACAAATCCATCAATACTTGAGTACCTTGTGAAGTCGAAGTAATCAGGATTAGTGGTACCAGCACCCATATTATCGTACAAAACAACCTTGTAATCCTGGACCAGGTGTGGTACTAGGTGTCTCCATACAGACTGATCAGTGCCAAATCCATGAGCCAGGACGATCACTCTCTCTCTAGAACCTGAAATCTTCACATTGTGTGCTGCTCTATTATTCCCATTTTTCTCTTACCTCGACGAGCTGGTTCCAAGGATTTTCTCGATCGCTTTCGTGCGTATATCTTTGTTTCAAGTGCATGGAAAAACGTAGAAATACTTTATTCGAGAATCACATGCAGAGTTGGCGTCTTTCGAGGGCATTGGCAAAGATGAACTTGCTCTATCACTATCACACGAAAACAAACAAAATTTGCCCTTATTGTCTTGGAAACAACGAGTTTGGGGTTTGGACTATACGAAGATGAATTCATACAACTGAAAAGTTTCACCGATAAACAAGATTCGAGAAGTTTAAAAATATGTTTTCCCTAAATAATCTAGCGCGGGGTTTCAGCCAAACATGCTGGAATTGATCTTTCAAGGCAATCTCTTCATCAACCTATGGAGTTTGTCTAAGGCAAGCAAAAAGGAGCATCAGAATCTTGTCACACAGCAGAAAAGTGCTGTTTATGGACATTGGTCCCCTGGAATAATCTTTCCCATTTTTACCAAATATTTTTGTGGATGATCTCAACTAGGTTCAACGTTACCTAATCCAACCAATTGTCCCATCAACTGTATTTGTACGGGAGAATGGTAATAGGAATGAGAATGAATATAGTGAGGAATGGAAATGGATATTATCATTATAATTATGATGGTTGGTTAAGAGGAAGGAATGATTACCATTACCATTGATAGTGATTGGTTTGTAAAAAATAATGTAATTAATTAATTACAATATATTAATTAATTAAATATTATAATTAATTAATTAGAGTATTTTAATTAATGAATAAATTATATTTCAATTAATTATATTATAACTAATTAATTATAATATTTTAATTAAAATTTAATTAATTAATTATAATATTTTAATTAAAATTTAATAACAATATTTTAATTAATGAATAATTATATTTTAATTAATAATAATATTTTAATTGATAATAATGTAATTAATTAATTAATTAATATTAATAATTTAATTAATTGTGTTTTAATTAATGAATAATTTTATTTAAATTAGTTATATTTTAATTCATTCATTCATTACAATATTTTAATTAATGAATGAATTATATTTTAACTAATTATAGTAATTAATTAATTATATTATTTTAATTGATTAATTAGTTAATTACTATATGTTAATTAATAAACGAATTATATTTTAATTAATTAATATATTTTAATTAATGAATGAATTATATTTTAATTAATTCTATTATAATTAATTATAATGTACTTAATTAATTAATATTAAATTTATGTTCTTTATTATAAAATTGTTATTTGCATGCTCTACTTAAATTGGTAACTTGTTGTGCATCGTTTCAACTAAGTAAATATAAATAAAATAGAAATCTTTATTTTCTTGGATTAAATCTGTATTATATGTTAATTTGTAAGTATAGAATTTACGTTTTGTTAAAAACACAATTGTAAACCTATATATCTTATAAAACTATATAATGCAGTAATGCAAAGTATAACAAAGTAATAACTCCCACTCCTCTCCTATTTGAGGGGAATGGAGCATTACCTTAAACTTAGGAATGAAAACATCACCTATTCAATGATAGCATATTACCAAACAATACTTTTCATTCCATACTCATACCTATTTTTTCAAACCCCCCAAAACAAGCACACCCTTAAGGTATGTTTGGATGTGGGTGGAGGGATGGAAGGGAATGGAATGTAATGGCCCAAATGACTCAGGCCATTGTTTGGGAGTCTATTTTGAAACAGGATGGAATGGTAATTAATGGCTTTGGAAGCCATCGTTTGCCATCCAAAATTCAATATTTTATGACCTCCCAAATTGGGGGATCAGGGATGGAATGGCATGGCTTGCCTTCCAAACCCTAATTTAATGACAAAAATACCCTCAAAAAATTAATGAAATTACAACCCCAGTCTAGCAAATACCTATGCGGCTACATGTTACTACGTCCATTGCGTTTCTCCTTCAACTGGCTTCTTCCATTGACGAACGTTTTCCTCAACATTTTTCATGCATGGCACCATCTTTAATTTGGGCTTCAAACTTATCTGTTTACAAAGCTATGCAAAATTCTCTGTATGAATAAATGTCTAACGAAGAGTACAGTGCGATGAGGGTTAATTAAAAAGAACAAGAAAGTTGATTGCTTATATAGAAAAATGACAAAACTATATTCTAAGCATCCTACAATTTGAAATGATTTGGGGTTACTAAAATAGTTTCATAACAACTATGCATATTTTATTACAAGGGTAATTTTGAAAAAAAATATTACAAGTCATTCCATTCTATTCATTTTTAATATCACTTCCAAATAATGGTCAAAGGAGTCCCCCTCTTATTTTATTTAAACTACCAAACAATGGAATGACCTATTTCATTCCATTTCATTCCATTCCGTTCCATTAATTGCCATTCTATTCCATTCCACCATAAACTCCAAAACATACCCTTAGATTCTGAATTGACGACGAATGTCCGCTGGCCTACTCGAGTCAAATTTAGATCATAGCACCGGCGGCTCAATGTTCTTGGTGGTTAACAGGAACAGCAGTTAGCGTCATAAAATTATCGACTCTAGTAAACCCGATATAGATAGCTCAGACTATTTTCTTGTAATTAAGAATGACATGATACGATTTAGTTATATGTTATAGGAACGGATATAGTTTTTATCTTAAATTCTCCAAGCTTTCCCAGGATGTCAATAAAAATTGAATAATTTACATTGACCTCTTCAAAACTTGAAGACAACAACAGATGAGATCAAGGCCTCAGTTAAGGAACAGCTTCACTTCAAGCATCTGCTCTAGCACCATTGCAGACTGCTCGGCTCATGCCTCAGTTCAAAGCCGATCCCATTGCTTGATGATATTATATTCTTTCTATTCACCCGAAAGTACTTCAAATTGACACAAGTTCTCTCTAGTTTTGGGTTTTACCTTTGTTCAATGAGAAGATATCGACTGGAACGTTTGTGCAATCCACATGGTCGTCATGATCGAATCTACGGTTTGAAGTACCTCCAGGTTGATCCATATACATCACAACGACCGTCATATCATCATGGTAAAAGCGCCTCGCACCTTTTTCGATTTTCTTGATGTCCTCGTAGATCATTTCTCTTTTCCTTGCAACTTCCTCCAGGGCAGCTCTCACCAGTCGCTTTGCTATTCCCTGGAAAAAAGAAAAGAAAAGGGATATTCATTCGCTGGTGTGAGGAAAGACTACCACACCACAATACCAATTCAATAATTGCTTGATTTAGTTTACTTCTTATGTATTTAAAGAAACAATTACTAGCAATGAAGGCTGTGGAATAGTGTTCAGAAATGATTTATAAGGTGGGATCTTACAACTCGTGGGCTTTTTAGAACTATATTGACGGCTGCTTCATCGCTCAATTGCTCCCAAAGACCATCTGATGCAAATATTAAGAACAAATCATCTGGTCTTAGCGTTCGTATCAGTATTGAAGGTTCAGCAGTCATCACAGGAGCTTTTAAAGAAATAGGTGATCCAAACTGCTGGGAAAACTCAGGTTTCTTTAGGTAGATATCTCCTATGGATCTCGAAACCTGGAAATGCACATGTTGACAAATAATAGTTCAATACATGCTTCAGACCACAACTAGAAAATAAAAAAGAAACAGATGAGTAGGTTTTCATATTTATCAATCAAGAAGAAAGACTCAGGCATACGGTTCATTTTACATTAAGGTACATGAAGAGATCTCAACATTTTCAAGGAATCAGGCTTCACAATATATCTTTCTATAAATACAACCCAAGCATCATATGCAAATCATAAAATAAAAGCACCAATGGTAGTCGTCAGGATTTTATAAATTGCACCCGTTTATAGGAGCAAGGTTACTGACAGATCATAAAAATGCAGTCAGCACTTGGAAAAATTTTCGTTATTTGATATACTTCAGTAGCCATAACTTTGCATCTTCCTGACATTAATCGGCCTTTCATAAAACAGAATCACTATGGAAGCATAAATTGAATGTAGAATTCAGATCCGAAATACTATCAGAGGTTTTAGAAGCACGCTAAAGAGTGCAACTATTTATCCAAAAAAAAAAAAAGAGAGCGTGCAAATCCATTTCGGTCACTACCAGAAAAGCATGGATTACAAAACTCGCAGCAGATGATATGCAGAGAAAACCAAAAGTTACGTACACCAGTATAGAGTTGAACCATAAAACAGAACAGGGCTAAAATATCAGATGGAAGCAAAACCAGTTACTGCCAGTACCTGAATTATGCCCTTTATCCGCCAAACTCCATTACAATACATCACAATGTGTGAATCATCTGGATGGAGAGCCGCTACCTCTTTCCTCACCTCCTCAACACTCACATTATGATCTGTAGATAACCTCTCAGCTACCACCATGGTACTCGTATTTTTATGAACTCTCCGGCCAAGCACTGCCCTGGAGTCCCCAAGATTTGCTACATATAAGACGCCTTTTGATATTGCCCCAACAAGGCAACAAGAACCCACCGAGACCATTTGAGGCTGAGTCATCCATGATCGATTGACCAAATGCGAAAATTCCTTCTCTGTTGCTTCAAATGCCTTCCTTATTACATCAGCAGACAACCCACCGTGCTCAGTTGCGAATTCTGATGAAAAAAGAAAACCACAAATTTGAGATGCCAAAATTTGAAATTATTCTTCTTGTAATAGCTCCCGAGGTATATTGATGCAAAAACTCAAACTGACGGGTGTCCGTACACACTCATTCTGGTAATCTTTGCCAAGGTGAGACAAGAAGATCCCTTGAATTTCAGAACAAATGAACACTCAACTATACCAAAAAAGTAGAGGAACTAGTTCCGTAAATCCGATTAAAACAGAAACACAAGCAAAACTCATGATCACACAAAGACCAAATATTTCTTCATTTACTACAATTCCCACGAACCAAACAATTTATCCATCTAAAAAGGTGAAAAAATTACAGTACTCACTCTGAAGAAATGGGAACAGATTGTCAGTGATAAACTTGGAAGTCTCCGGGCCACCGTGTCCATCATAGATACCAACATAGGTAGCAGATGGAGAAGTTAACACTTGCCCCTGATCTTCCAACAAAGAGTTTGCTTGCACAACCGCCACGGAGTAAACCCCTGAAGCATGTGGTTTCAAGTCTATATCCCACAAAAGCGCATCTCTCTCTTCGCCACCTCCAAAACACCTCCCTAATGGCTTGATACACATATCCAGGAGCATCCCTTTTCAGTTCTTCTGTTGTCACTGAAATCTTTGATTCAAGTTTTCCGTATATCGTTGCGAGTAGACGGAAAAGCTAGGAGGATATTTTCTTTGAAAGGAAATTTTGGTTGTTGGGAAAAGTTCAAAGTAAACGATTAGAAACAAGTAAAGTCTTTTTTTTTTTTTTCGATTTGACGAGGACCGAGAAAACTGCTGTTTTGTCAGATTCGAATCCAATTCGTTGTCGTGTTTTCTAGACATTGTGAGTGTTTCTGAGAATTATGAGGTAAGGCGTAAAAGGCACGGACGATACAATTTCTGTAGTTTGGCTCGTTCTTTCAAAAAGATTTTATAGTTTAATATTTTTTAAAAAAATGTGGTGTTATATATATTGTTTAAAGCTCAATTCCTATAGGAGAAAGTTTACCAAAAACATTTAACAGAATAAGTGAGTATTTTTGTTTAATAAAAAGGATTTTTTTAAGTATTAAATTAGAAATTTTTCAAGAACACATCAAAGTATAGATATGTGTCATTATTCTGTCACACCGATTTGTATAAGACCTCTTTATTAGTTATTATTACTAACAAGGGGGTTGTAGAGGATACAAACATTAGTTAGTATATAATAAATATATTCAAGAGCTTTGTTGTTATTTCTAATATTTATTAATTAAAACATTATTTATAATTTATTTATTTATTTTTCTAATTCATAATTATAAATATTTGTAATAGTTATAAATATTTGCACTAATCCCAAGAACTATAGAAGAATAAAATTTAGGATGTAATTAAACTCTATAATAATTAGTTTAAATCAATGTTTTAAAAATCAGACTAAAAGTTAAACAAATAAGATAAGAGGTTCAAAAGGTTTAACATTCAGCTTCATAAAATTAAATAATTTAAAATATAATTGAAAGATATTATTTTTACAAAAATTTAGAATTTAATTAAAAAAAGAGATTATAAAATAAAAATCTATTATTTTCAACAAAGTTGACGATTCCATTTATTTTATCATCGTCTTTTTTCATATTGTTTGACAGAGTCAGATTAGAAGTGTATATCACTACTTAGACTATCCAGATATCAAAGACTTACACCGTTCAACGCCCTTGCTTAATAACACAAGACTTATGCTCTCACCTTTTAAAACTCCTACTATCTAACAATCATGTAGTTTAACAGACTTCTATTATTTTGAACTTTAACAAGCCCCTATTTTCGATCTCTCGCTCGCGTGCGTTCGCATTATCGCTATAAATATTATAACTTATATTTGGTAGATAGCAGACGTATATACATCTCAGTCTACCCGAAGTCAAGAAATCTAGACATCATCGCTGGATTATATGTGATTGTCACCAACACGAGTCACGATTTTAATTGGACCACAAGCAAAATCAAGCGTCTAGGACTCAGGTGTTGTTTGGAAAATGCTTCTCAAGTCCTGCCAAATTTCCTCCGCCTTGTCTCATTCATCCTTTTATTAAGTTGCTTTCCTTCCCTGATCACCAAGTCTTTACAAAATCCAAGATTATCGTCTACGGTAGTCACACTTTTGAGTATGTTGGTCATTAGACCATCTTCGTATACATCAAATACTTAAATTTTCCATATAAATAAGAGATCTACAATATCTTTCTGTAAGTTATTCACGTTAGAACATAAACAGAAATGCTTATTCACGTCGTATTTTTACAGCCGTCCAGGTCAAGAGTGGAGTTAGTAGGTATTCGGTCCAATATTTAAAGTTCCGTGGCGGTACCAACCAAAAGTCTCCAAGTCAATGAAAACGCAAAGCAGGCGTCGGTGCCTTGACTGCCAATATTCATTAGCGTAGCGTATCTAAAAGGTTTCACGATTTAATTGGCGTCTACCGACAGCGAATTGAAGGACCTTTGTTTCTTCGGTAACTTTTGCTATTGAAAGAGTACCTAGTCATTACTGCTTTCTTAATGAATATGTCAAGATTTTTCAATAAATTTAAAATTATATAATATTTATAATTAGGTCCCAATGGAACACATGTTTACTTCAAACTTAGTTTGGTTTTGAATTTTTTAAGTTTGATTTAAAATTTTATTATTAATTGACCTGATATATTTTTTGACCAGAAAATTACATAAATCAAATGACACGAATTACCACAAATTTTCATGTTACATAAATATAACAATAAGTCATGTCTAGACCTAAATACAGAGTGGGTCTCCGATTTTAGCCTGGAAGTGCTTCTCTTCGATTGCTAACCAAAGGCCCCGCAACCAAAGACAAATTATCAAGTGCTAACAGCTTTATAGGTGTAAGACAATAAAATTTTTTGATTAATCAGCAAAATATTTTAATTAAGGAACAAAATGGATAATGTTAGCTTCAAGTTTGACTAATGAACAAAATAATTTCAAACTATAACAATAATATTGAATGGATATAAACGTTTGAATCTTTATAAGGCAATTCATTGATTCTTTAGACAACGATATCTAACAATAAAAGCAACAATTTTTTCTTTCGTTAGCAATGATATGTTAATGTAAAAGTAAACTCTTGCCATTGAGTAAGCACAACCATACATGTATTAATATTCATTAAGATAACAATATACATTATTAGATGTAGCTATGCATAAATTAATGTATGCCCTAAAATATATGTTGTCAAATGTTAATAGCCAAAAAATTGCATTTATATATGTCATTATATAGTTCATATAAACCATAGAAATTCAACCTTTAATATATCCAAAATACAATAATAAAAAATCATTAGCTAAAATGTGCACTTATATTATCTTCTTCTAGTTCATTTGGAATATAAGTACATCAACCAACATACTAAAAAAAGACAATATGTATGGATACTTTAAAATCCTTCACAAATTACCTCCTTATCCACTTATACACATCTCCTTCCAATATAAAGAAAAAGTAGATTAAAATTATTCTAAAATACCTATGCTTAAAAATAGTTTGACATATCTAAATAATGAAATACTACTAATTTATTATGACATCTATTTAATCAACATAATTAATGTAGGTCAAAAACTAATAACATAATGATATAGCTCTTTTTATAAACAAAGTCAGAATGCATGAACTTTTCAATTCACATTGGATGCACTATAATTGCATACGGGAAAATAAGCAAAAATAATCTACAATTAATCTCAATGGCAAAGACAATGTACAAAAGGATTAAATTAAGGAATTTTTCACTTGAAGTTCTTCATGTTAATCATAAGATTTAGGGAATAAAACATTCCTTTCTTGATTGACTAGGTGTAATCAAATTTGCAAATCATGTCTACGTTAGTGGTGTTGGCTTGTCAAAGTTGAGATTGAATAAGAGGGAATATATGTTACATCATTTATTCTCAATCTACTTTATCTTGTTCTAGTTGATATTTCATTTTCAAGCATTCGACTTTCTCTTATTCTAATTCCTTTATCATTCTCTCGTTTTCAGCTTCTACTTTCTCATCTCTTCTTCCAACGCAATCTTAATTGAATATAGATACACATTAGGGACTTTGTAAAAGGCCTTACTGTCTCTATTATTTTCTTTCATGCTAGATGATTTCATAACTTTTCCAAATAGTTCATTATGTTAAGGCCATATCATTCCTTTATTAGCCACAACTTTATCAACCTTATGACTATCATTTTCTTTTTAAACTTTTAAAATGTGAGCTTGCAAAATAAAAGTAAAGTGTTACTTCTTCAATCAAATTGACCTTGATACCTATGACAACACATATATTAAACAAGAATTAAACAAACTTGTAGTCAAACTAATGAATGCAGGCACCATATATAATTATTAAAAAAAACTACTGTCATTCTAGTTATATTAGAAACAACTCATTTTGACCAAAAAAAAAACAATTCAACAATTAAAAAACAATTGACATGGAATTTAAGTGATATGAACATCATAACAACACAATGAGATCATAAGCACAAGCAATGAGCAATAAATCTAGGCGTTTTAATGAAAGTGGCAATAATATAGAAAATTGTTACAAGTTAAAATACCAATCATAATTTTCTCTCTTAGGGCTTTAGCAGCTTGCTTATACACTTTTTTAGGCTTTCTTTTACAAGTTGCAAGATACTTTTCAACATTAAAGAGTATAGTTTTATCCTCTATTTTGTTTTACTATTCAGAGAAACAATTGATAATTTGATATTTGAAATAATTTAGAAAATTTAGTTAGTCTAAGATGCAAGGTTTGGAAACTAATTTGTAAAAAACATTAATAATTGTCATACATCCATGTCTAGGTGGTTCCAATGAGCAATGAGCTCCTTAAAGACTTGTTTCCTTATATAGTGAGGATGATTGCCCATGCTTTCTACCTCTATAATATATTGTTTGAAATACTTTTGCTTTACTTAGACTTATAACTTTCTCCATGCTTCCCTAATAGTCTTCAAAGTCCATTGTTTACCTTCTAACGGTAGAATGTATTTTCTATAATAAAATTAATGTTCAATTAGATCTTATAAAATAAAACTAAAAGGAGTATTAACAAGATGTTTTCTTACATTAACACATTCCCAAATAGGTTCATTGGGAATATTAAGTCAATTGATATGATTTAGAGGTGCAAGATTTTGTTTATAAGCTACAGTACTCAAGAACAGTGTGAATTCAGTCAACATCTTCTCATAAGGACTAACTATCTAATTAAGAGCATTAAAAAAAATAGTTTGTGTTGTTCCTTGGATCTTGCATGATCCTCCTTTAGCAAAGTTGGACCTTTCCCTTCTTATTCACAAATTTTATATTAAAAATAGTAATGTCAGTATATAGTATAAAAATTATTTAAATAAAAGCTTGGTCTTCTATATTTCATATGATTCTGATTGTTGTTCCATAATTTTAGTCAACAATTAATGCCACTTAAAAAAAATAGACTATGTTTAAATAGTCGCTTCCTCTATAGAACTTTCATAAGGTTGATTATTAAGAATATGATGTTGCATACCTTCTTCATCCCCTTTACTTATTCAACTCATGGTTTTTCCTTAATAAGTATAATTTTTTCCACCTTAAAAAGTTAGCAACATAATTTGAAGGACATAAAGGTTATGGTCTATCATTCTTCTTAAAGGATTGATCCTTCCCTTTCTTTTAAAATTTACGACAATTAAAACCATTAAAAAAATTGTGAGAATAATTGTTGTTATGGAAATCATATACAAACCAGATTTAGTAGTAGAATAATCATATATATACTACCAAAACAAATGAGAAAACATATACTTCTTCATAGAAAATAGTAAGAATTACTAAACTGTGTTTTTTTAAATTTAACATTGTGTTTTTTTAATTGAAAAAGAAAAAACCTAAAGATCTTCTGTAACAAATAATTGATTAATATCCATTCAATCCCAGTCAATGTCATTAAAATCATCTTCATCTTTGCCATCATCATTTTCCATTTCAATATTTAACCTATTTAGAGGTATGTCAACCGTGTCTAAAAAAATCTTCTCCAAACCATTTAAGATCTATGTCACCATCATTTCTAAATAAGTCATCGACATAGTCATTTATTCTCCCTAATATACTTCTTTAACATTTTCACTTTCTTCCAAAGATACATCAAACAAATTCCAAAGTACCTTCTTCTCCACATGATGAGAACCTTCCTCAAAACAATTTGGTACATAAAAACACTTGATGTACTAGGTTGGTCAATAAAAAAGGACCCTCCATATAACATAACTTTTTGAAATTTACTTCAATAAGCCTATAGTCATTTTTCTCCTCTTGGTGTTTTTCCTCTAAACATGATCACTTGGTTTTTGCTTTTTTCCCCTTCCCAAACACATTATGAGTCCCATTAATAAGCTCTAACACATTAGATCCTAACAAATAAGTTGGTGATTCTGCCAACTCTATATCATTACTGAATGATCTCTTATCACATCTCTGAAAGTGATATCTATCCAAAAACCTCCGATGATTGAGATAACAACTCTTCCCATTATGTTTTAAATATTGAGAGTAAGTTTCATGTTGGCAATTAAGGCATGTTAACTTTCCCTTTGTACTTCATTCAGATAGCATTTCATATCCTAAAAAGTCGCCAATTATACATAACAAGGCTACAAACATCTTAAATTTTTAGTTAATTGAAGCATCATATATCTCTACTCCAAACTCCTATAACTCTATCAGCTCTTTATTAAGTGTTCACAAAAAAATATCAATATCTTTTCTAAAAGAAATTGGGCTAGGTGTAATTGAAGATAATATTAATTTTTTGATTTTATATACCTCTATAATACTAAATTATAGTTTATTAAGATCATGGTCCATATATTATATGAAACACTTAGGAGGTGCTTGGTTAATTGGTATAGGAAGAAAGGAATGTGTAAGGAATGAAAAAAGATGGTTGATAATATATTATGATTAGATGAAGAGTATTTTTATATCCCTTTTTGGGGCAATACTTCATACCCCTAATATAGTGAGGAATGGAATGGAAGCCATATCCATTTCCATTCCTCACTATATTCATTCCATTCCTCACTATATTTATTATAATTCCTATTACAATTCCCCCAAGTGAACCAAACACAACTTTATTGTGTGAAATGGATTAAATCCATCATTGGTAAGGTTAATTTGAAATTACGAGGATCTTTTGCAAATCAAGATACAATGATTCAAAGTCTTTCTAAGCTTGGTTATTAGAATGATGCTTTAAATTGCCATCTTTATGATGCCCCTTATCTTGCTATTTCATGAATTCAAATAATTCTAAACATATGTAACAATGTTGTAGCCTTAATTTTAATGGAAAATATCTAAAACTTTGGTGTAATTTGCCTCACTTTTTAGATTGTATGATCATCTTTATTATATTCACTACTATAAATTTTTTTCTACCCAGATACACTATACACTATGCAGTTGGTTACTTTCTTATCATTGCCTAATACAGAACACAGTAATTGGGGCATTCATGTATCTTTGCATAGTGAAGTCCGAAATCCTTCACAAGTTTCTTTATTACATTAAAAGGTTTAGGAATCTTTGCATTTGGAAAGGCCTTTTGAAGTAACCCTATGAGATCAATATATGCTACATTACTAATTCCATGGGTACACCTAAAAAGATACAGTTAAATGGTGAAAGAAAGTTTAGAACGACTTTGATAACTAGGATACAACTCTTGTTTTCCTTCCTTTACTAACCTAAAGAAATTCTTGGTATCAAGATTTATGCCATTACTAACTTCTACACAACTATTAGTACATTCAGCTATATATTTAAAGGTATCATATGGTAATCTATCTATATTATCATGCATAGACATTCCATCAAATTCAATATTATTATCCACATCCATACTTGCATTAATTGTTCCCTTATTAAATTCTTAACCATTATATCATGGACCAAATCCATCAACAATTAGATGAACATATATAATATTTCTATTATACTAATAGTTATTACAATACTCTTTGCATAAACAAAAATTTCATTCTTATTAGCCACCTTAAAAAAAGCCTTTTCAATAAAACGTTAACCACACTCATCTATTCATCATTATATTTAGGAAAATTCATCCATTGTGTAACATCTCGTCCCCATATTAAGGGTTAGGACTCGAAATCTTAGTACATGTGTGCTCAAAGAGAGACAAAGGAAATGCGTTGGTC
>JAOTAX010000196.1:28190947-28207116 GCA_025629825.1 Erythroxylum guanchezii
AAAATGATCTTCATGAAAATTGTAGCTTTTGTTGAAAGCTTTCTGTCGCCATAAAGTATGATATTTTTCGATATCGGGATTGAAAGTTATGATCATTCGAATTTAAGTAGTATTTTGCTATGTTCTTGGAAATGATCATTAGGGTAAGTTGTGCATACTGCTTTGAAGCCAATTTCTGTACCGATGTGGTCTGAATTAGAGTAAGTGGTCTACATAAAAGTTATAGAGAAATTGCATAGCTGTAAAATGAAGTATAATATGTTATTTTATTATTTAGAATTCACGTATACATGATGTATAATAACAAAGAAATCATGAAGTTAAATCCAAAATGTAGGAAATGCATATGTTTAGGATATACTAACAGAGTAAAAGAGTATCCCTTGTAAGATCCCACTATGTACAAGATTATTTTAGTAGGGACGTCACCTTTATAGAAGAAAAACATAAAGGAAAGAAGAAGACAACAACATTTCACAAAAAATTTTAAAGATAGCAATAAACTAGAAAATGAATTTCAGTAAAATAATTCTTTTAAAACAACACCAGAGCAAGATTTTCAACTGTTAGTTGAGTCTAAAGCTCCAGAAGTTTGTTAATCAAATAGTATAAAAGAACACTAAATTAGCACTCAAATTATATAATAGAGGGTAATATAGTATATTGCCTTTTAATATAAGATAGATAATAATCAATTTTCTAAGAAGCACTTAATAATCCATATGTGTCTCAATGGATAACAATAGTGCAAAAGAAACTGAAGCTCTTCTTAAAAATAAAATTTGGTAATTTGTACCATTACTGCAAGGAAGGAAGTCAATTGGTAATAAATGGGTCTTTAAGATCAAGCAAAATGGTGATCATCAAGTATAGAAGTGTCAAGCAAGGTTAGTGGCAAAAGGATATTCTCAAAAATAAGGAATTGACTTCAGTGAAATATTTTTTTCCATGCAGTTCACCTCACTATTGTTATTGTCTTGACAATATGTGCTCTATTTGACTTGCATCTAGAACAACTAGATGTGAAAACTATTTTTCTTCTTAGATATATTGAAAAAGAAATTTATATACTCTAACTAGAAGGTTTTGAAAAAAAAGGAAAATAAAACTTAGTTTACATGTTGAATAAATCTTTATATAGTCTTAAACAAGCACCAAGGCGTTGGTATAAGAGATTTGATTCTTTTATCATAAACTTTAGACAAAATAGACTTAATGTAGTCCCTTATGCATATTTTAAGAGATTTGGTGATAATTATGTCATTATTTTATTATTGTATATCGATGACATATTGGTTGTAGGCCCTAAAAAAGATCGTATTAAATAATTAAAGGCACAATTCGTTAAAGAATTTGAAATGGAGGACTTAGACCAATGAATAAGATTTTAGGGATGCAAATTCAGCAAAATACAAATAATAGGAAGATTTGATTTTTTTTAAAAAAAAACTGAATAAGGTTTTGTGATGCTTTAATATACAAAATTGTAATCCACAATCCCTCTTCTTGTTAATTTCAAGTTATCAGCTAGTATAAGCCATATAAATGACGATGGAATGATGGAAATGTCTCAACTATCTACAACAGAAAGTTTAATGTTCACCATGATTTGTCAAGATTAAACATTACATATGCAACAAAAGCAATTAGTTGCTACATGGCGAATCCTAATAGAGAGTATTAGGGCGAATCCTAGTAGAGAGTATTAGAATGTTGTAAAAATAATCATAAGATACATTAAAGAGACCTTTGATATTGCATTATTATATGAGGATTAAACTTTATTGTTAAAGGTTATGTTGTCTCTAGTTTTGTAGGTGATTTTAATAAAAGCAAATTCACTACAGATTGCGTGTTTACACTTATAAACAGGGTTGTAAACTAGGTCATAAAACTTAAATAAGTTATGGCTATATCAATTACAAAAGTGAAATATATAGTAGTTACAAAAGGCAGTAAAGAAGTGGTATAAATAAAATTGGTATTGGAAAAACATAGGTATAAGCAACAAAAAATTTAATTATTTTTTATAGTCACAGTGTCTTGTATTTAGCAAAGAATCTAGCGTTTCATTCAAAACTATGCACATATGATTTCAGATTTACTTCATTCATAAGAAAATGGAAGAAGGAACTATAGATGTGCAAAAAGTTCATACCAAAGATAATATAACATATTTATGACAAAAGTAGTCAATAATGTTAAGTTTATTTGTGATAATTCTCATGTAGTCTGTAACATCCCATTATTTGTGGGAGGGTTAGAACGGTAAATGTGAGTGATTATTGAGAGTTAGAGATGCATTTCCATGTTCATGCTTAAAAATGCCATACACTTATACATGAATAGTAAATGTATTTGCACATGAAAATAATTGTACATGCATTCATGAATAATTCCAGGTATAATTGGATTGATTTGTGAATTTTTAAGAATTATGAATGTTTGACATGGGAAATATTAGTGATTAGTGGAAGTATGGTATTTGTGAATTTTGGAAAAAATAGGAATAAATTTTGGGAATTGTAGAAAATAGGAAAAAGAAATTAAAAGGGAGCTTTGGAGTAGTTGGATTGTAAAGATGATAGTTAAAGGAGTTAGTTTCAAAAGAAACTAAGTTAGAATTAGGTATGGGGAAAGTGACAAGTGTCACTTAGGCTTTTGTACTCTTGCTAGAAGTAGGTTACTATTCTTTGAGAGTTGACAGGTTAAGTCTTGTTCAAGTCCCTTCTTTATTATCATCTTTTTCAAACTTCCTTTTGAAACACAGAGTTTTCCATCAAATACTTTCTAAGAGACTTCTGTGTTTTTCCTTTCCTTCACCAAACCCACTTTGCCATTTGTGTCCTATACCCTGAGAAAAACTAGAAGCTAGTCATTGTACTCAGTGAAGTATGTAAAACGTGTGGAGTTTAGGGCTTGAAGATTTTGAAGTTTTCAGCAGGTAAATGGTGAAGAAATCCCTTAGAGTTGGGGATTTGTGAAATAAAGTTGATAAGTTACTATCATCTGCATGAAAATGACATTTACGTGTTTGTTCATAAATACTGTGTTGTTGGGGATGAAAAATCTGGTTATAGTGTTAATTTAGTGTTTTGAAAGACTATGAGCGATTGGGTGCTGTAAAATATTGAAAGGTTGAAAATCTGGAAAAATGTGCACTGAGTGTGCTTTAGTCTGTTAGCCATAACTTTTCCTCTAGTTGTCCAAAAGAGATGATTCTTGATTTGGATTAAACCAGAGATATATGGATACATTGCTTATGAAGACATAGAATTTCAGTTCTACCTCTAAAAGTCTCAAAATTTCATGAAGTTATGAAGTTGGTCCAGGACATTGATGTGTGAATGGAAAATTCGTCTTCAGATTTTATGGGCAAATTTAGGATTGATTTAAAGATATTTTAGCCAAGATGGCTTTTGGAAAGTTGTAAATTTTTCTTTTATCTTTCTAACGGTATATAGTATGAAAATTTTGGACATCGGAGTCAAAAGTTATGATCCTTATAAATGGAGACGTTCTGAGGAAGAAATGAGACGGAAGAAATGAGACGGAAGAAATGAGACGGAAGAAAATGAGAGGGAAGAAAATGAGACAGAAGAAATGAGACGGAAGAAATGAGACGATGGAAATGAGACGATAAAACTAAGACAAAAAGAAAGTGAGATGATGCAAAAGTGGGACGATACAGAAGTCAAACGATAGAATTGGCCTTCTAGGCTTTATGAAAGTTGTAGATCTGGAAGTCCTCTTTTCAATAGTTCAAAAATGAAGTCAATCCGACATCTGTAGTGAGAGTTATGGTAATTCCGTCAAGACATGTACAACACGATTAAAGATATGAACATGTTGGATTCTTTTGGCCATAACTTCTTCTCTAGACCTCCAAATGACTTGATTCTTGAACCATTGGATTCGTAAGACATTAATCTATATCTCCACCAAGAATCATAGCTATCTGAAATAAATGGAGAAAGATTGAGTGAAAAGAGTGGGACGGGTGCAGTGAGTGTGCTCTTAAGTAATATGGACTGTTGTTATTCCACTGAACATACTTTGATATTTTGATAATTTCTAGAGCTCTACTAATCCAAAAGAGATGATTTTTGTTTTGTGGTAAACTGGAGACATGGGGCTACAAATGGGATGAAGAAATTATTAGTTAAATATCCAGGATTATCATAAACATGCATTGTACATAATTCATGCCATACATATGCATTATCGAATACTTTTGATTGTGCCACTTGTGATATTGTGTACATTATTTGTTATAGAGGAGCAACTAGAACGTCAACCTCTAGACGTTGTCGGATCTTCCAGGCATTAGCTTCGGGAGCGACTTGTGAGTCAATCTAGATGTTTTCCCAGGATCGATCTGTTTTGAATGGTCTTAATTTATTTAAACTTCCATATTATTGAAATGTTGTGATCTGATTCTGAATTTCGGACCTGAAGTCCGAGGAGAAAAATAATTGGGCGCGTATTGGAAGTGTTTTGATCCTTTGTGACATTCTGTCTGTATGTGATATAACATGATCAGTATATGATGCATTTCATAAAACGCATGCTCAGATAAAGGCGTTGTGACTTAAGTAGCCAGTTTGAAGCGCTTCCATGTAGAGCTTTGCTCCGTGATATCTAACTCTACACGTCGAGCTTTGCTCCATGAACTCTGTCCTGACTGAGCCCTAAAGGCCAGTATTTATGTAAGTGATGGACACTCAGTCACAACAATAAGAATGACAATGAGTCCCATGCATGTAGCATTATAAGGCTGAAAATCATGAATGGCTTGCAAGGTGATATTGAATGACTAAGTGATATGATATGCCATGACATGTGAGTATCTAAACAATACATGTACGTTTAAAATGAGTATTTATGCAAAATGTGCTATGTGTATAAGATCCGGTGAAATCATCAATGATGGTTCACTCATTGAGTTTGCAAAACTCATCAAAATTGTAACATTATCTTTTCAGGACCAAGAGGCGATTCAATTTACTGAGGGGCTCCACTGCCGTGTAGATTGTGTTTTGGCAAGTGAGGTCATGCCTCAAAGGTCGGTCAGCTGGGACTCTTGGATGGCTTAGATAGATTTTATACACTTCCTATTTCATGTAGGACTTTTGTATTCGGTCTTTGATGATGTACATAGGGAAAACGTGAAAGACACAATGTAATCATCGATTTTGCGAAAGGAAATGAGGAAAGAGTGGTTTAAACAAAAAAATATATTGTGATTTTCTTATAATTCCTTGTAAGTGAATAATGATATGATGCCATATGAAGTGAATGTAGTGTTCGAGCGTGGCTCACCCTTAACGTAAGAAATGTACCGGAATGACCTCCGAGCGTCCCGGTGTGTACCCTGCCGTAAGAAGGTGCTACATAGTCTGATAAAATGTAAGGAACATTGTAATGACAAAGTGATATAAAGATTGACTTGTTCTAAATCAGATTTTTAAGTGAGAGATTGTTCGAAATATTTAGATTTTACTCAAAATATTTAGATATTATTAACATTATAAGAATCTATATATTATTTATAAAATATTTAGATAGAGATAATAACTTGTAGTGCCAAAGGAAACATTAGAAGTGTGGTAATTATAAAAAATTAAAAAAATATATTTATAATTAATTTGATTCACCTATAAATACCTATCCATCTTTTCGTATTGAAGAAAAGTTTACTACTGATGAGGAATATACAGGAAAAGGGTATTTATACTAAACCTAGGAGACTGCTATTGGCTAGTGAGGAATCTGTAACAGAATTGACAGCTACTAGTACTATGTACAATAAGGAAAAGAATGAAATAAAGGACAGGGAATGAAATGAGGTCTCTTATGTGTCTCTGGTGTTGTGTATACTTGGTCCAAATGAGTTGTCTTTTGTCTCCATGTGCTTGGTTTGAATGAGATTGATTGTGTGAGTTATTATTTGCGTCTTGGGGCGTCTTGGGTTATCCGTGGGTCGGCCCACTCTCCTAACACCCCCCTTTAAGTCAAAGCTCCGGAAAGGTTGACGGATCCGCACTTAATTTTTAGGGCTTCAAACACGCATGCGGTGAGAGGCTTCGTGAAGAGATCTACAAGTTGCTGTCAACTTCGTACATGCTAGAGATCTAGAAAGTCTGACTTCGTTACGTCCCACACGAGATGGAGGTTGATCTCCAGGTGTTTTGTCTATTCGTGGAAGACGGGGTTCTTAGAGATGTAAATCGCCGCTTGATTATCGCAGTGTAAAGGTATGGCGCTGTGATTTTCCACTTGAAAACACTGTAATAAGTGAGCAATCCACTTGAGTTCATACGTA
Organism: Erythroxylum guanchezii; assembly: GCA_025629825.1. Taxonomy (NCBI): domain Eukaryota; kingdom Viridiplantae; phylum Streptophyta; class Magnoliopsida; order Malpighiales; family Erythroxylaceae; genus Erythroxylum; species Erythroxylum guanchezii. The sequence continues at coordinate 28,197,273 of JAOTAX010000196.1, forward strand.
GTGGAGGCTAAACTGCGATATTCAGCTTCGGCCAACAAGTGACTAACGGCCGTTTGTTTTTTGTTTTCCAAGAGATGGGAGATTTGCCGAGGAAGACGCAAAATCCAATCAAGGACCTTCGGCTGAACATGCAGCTTGCCCAATCGGCATCAGAATAAGTAGTGAGCTGTAGATCTGAGTCTGAAGTGTAAAATAAGCCTTGAGTCTGCGTTCCCTTCAGATACCTAAGGACATGTTTTACTGCGTTCCAGTGGGGCTCTCGTGGTGTCTGCATAAATTAACTTAATTGTTGTGTGATATAGGTGAGGTCGGGTCTGATGAAGTTCAAATATTGGAGTCGGCCAACGATACGTCTATATAATTCCGGATCTTGGGGCAGCTCTCCGTCATCTATGGTAAGTTTCTAACCTGGAACTATGGGTGTTATGAATGGTTTGCAGTCTAGAAGATTGGTTTCGTGGAGGATGTCCCGTATATACTTGCATTGGCTGAGTATTGTCCCTTGGTCTGTTCTGACTATTTCAACCCCTAGGAAAAATTTAGCATACCCTAGGTCTTTGATTGTAAATTCTTTGTGTAAAGTATCCTTGATGGTATTTAGATGGTCTTCCCTTACTCCAGTGATGAGGATGTCATCTACATAAATAATGATGGCAATGAAATTGGTACCCTGACCTTTAGTGTATAGGCAATGATCTGCTTCAACCTTGTTAAAGCCCAATTCCTTTAATCTTGTAGTCAGTTCTTTGTGCCATTGTCTTCTTGCTTGTTTGAACCCATAGATGGACTTCAATAGTCTGCAAACCTCACCTGCCTTAGCCCTTGCATAGCCCTGTGGTAGTAACATGTAGATCTCTTCTTCTAAATGGCCATGTAGATAAGCGTCATTAATGTCACATTGTAGGATGGGCCACTTTCTAATAGTGGCTATAGCTAGGAATGTCCGGATGGTCACAATCCTAGCTATAGGGGAAAATACTTCCGAGTAGTCCACTCCTTCCCGTTGATTGAATCTTTTTACCACCAGTCTTGATTTTAACTTGTCCACAGTCCCATCTAAATTGTGTTTTACTTTATATACCCACTTGGAGGCTATAGCTCGCTTTCCTTTAGATAATTTCTCCAATAACCAGGTCTGGTTTGCTTCTAGGGTAGCCAGTTGTTCTTTTATAGAGTTTACCCACTCCTGTGACTTGCTTGTTGTTTCATAAGATAGAGGTTCAAAAATAGAGCATACATTACCTATGAACTCCTTGTGGCTTTGAGTATGTGTGATCTGGAAATCTGACTTCGTATCTCCATGTATTTCTGCAGGGCTACAGATTTGCAAAGTAGTGTCAGCTGATTCAAGGACAGAAGTGGAAAGTGGAGCTGAGGCTTGGTGGACATAGTCGTCGAAGTATTTGGGCATGATGTGGGTTCTTTGACTCCTTCTGATGTTGTTTATGGTATTTTCTTGGTCACTGATGAGGTTGGGTAGAGGTGATGTCTCTTCTAGTTCGGGTGTGTCTATGGTATATTGTATGTTTGGTAATCCTCGCATGTCACTTAAGGTGCCTGCATCAACATCAGTTGGGTTGTGAGGGAATAGTGGTATCGGGGTTAGCTTAGGGTTAGTCTGTGGGTTGTCAAAGGGGAAGGTATCTTCGTGAAAAGTCAAATCTCTCGAACTGAAAATAGTTTGTGTGTTAATATCCATGACTCTGTAGGCTTTGTAGTCTGGCATGTATCCAAGGAAAATGCATTTTGATGCTCTATGATCAAGTTTAGTTTTGTGAGGGGTTTTATCGAAGGCAAAGCATAAACACCCAAAAGTTTTCAAGTGTTCATAAGTTGGCTTCCTTTTATGTAACTTCCCATAAGGTGTTTTCCATTGTAGGGTTTTGGTTGGGATGCGGTTCAGAAGATAAATGGCAGTGAGGAGGGCTTCCCCCCAATATTGTTTAGGTAAGCTAGCTGTAAACAGTAGAGCTCTTGTTATCTGCAGTAGATGTTTGTGTTTTATCTCTACTACCCCATTCTGTTGTGGTGTGTATGGGCAACTCCTTTGACGTGTTATCCCCATGTCTGCAAAATACTTTCTGCACTCATTGTTTATGAATTCCCTCTCGTTGTCTGTCTGTATCTTTAAGACCTTTGTTTCGTATTGCCTTTCAATAGTTGTGATAAACTGGGTTATGGTGGGATGTGTGCTGGATTTGTGTTTGATCAAAAAGGTCTAAGTGGCTCTAGAGAAGTCATCCACAATTGTTAGGAAAAACTACGATCCGTCTAGGGTGGGTATTCGGTATGGCCCCCATAGATCCATGTGTAGAATTTCAAAGGGCTTAAGGGTTTGAATTTTGTGTAGACAGATTTGACAATCGGGCAAATGAAAAATTGAAAAATTAATCTCATTGATGTGTCTCATTTTCACTTTGGAAATGTGCCCTAACCTATTGTGCCAAACATTGAAGGAAATAGAAGCATTAAGAGCTACATTCTTGGTTTTGTAGAAGTCTAGAGGAGGACCTTTCAAGGTCGCTGGGGGTAGTAGATTCTCTGTAGTCAGCTCATACAATCCACTTTTGGCCTCAATAACTGCCATCACATTGTTAGTCTATAGGTCCTGCAAAAATAGTCTATTAAACACAAAAATTGCAGCAATGTTATTCTGTGTAGTGAATTTATTCACAGACAATAGATTCTTGAAAAAAATTGGAATGTGCAGAATTCCATCAAGAGTTATTTTGTCACCAATCGTAGCCTGACATATGTGCTTTACTTGCTGCTTCGTACCATTTGGGAGTGTAACAGGTTCATAAATATTGTTTATTTCATGCTCGTGGCAGTAGCCTAGGTTTGTAACCATGCGTGATGATGCATCCGAATCAATCAGCCATATGCACTCTTTATCTGCATTACAAACATATGTTTTATTTAGGTTGTTACCTGCGTTGTTTTTGCAAGCTAGCCCAATTTTACCTATCCCGTGGCCTTTCCTTTGATTGCCTTGGAGATTTCCTGTTGTATAAAGGCTGCTAGGTCCTGTGGAATGTGCTAAGCTCTTTCAGTGTACTCACTCATATCTTGTTATATGTCTGCAGGAGTGTCATTGATCGTGACGAAGTTGGCTTTACTTTTCTACCCTGTCAATTCCTTGCACCAGTCGGGCACACCATGGATCTTGAAGCATGTTTCTACGGCATGTCCTGTCTTTCCACATTTTTCACAATACTTGTCTTCCTTCTTAGTGAATGGTTTTTTGCCAATGTTGTTGTTGTTTCTACCTCCCTTCTTGGCATTTGAGTTGGACTACCTTACCATCATAGCTACACTCATGTTTCTATCATTACTTGCACTCACTGTTTTTTGTCTCTCCACTGTTTGCATCATGGCAAAAGCTCTATTTACCAAAGGTAGTGGTTCCATCAACATGACCTGGTTCACTACATGCCCATATTCTTCATTCAAACCCATCAAAAATTGTACTAACCTGTGTGTGTTTTCCTTGTTGGTAATTAGTTTAGCAGCATCATAAGTACATTAGGCATCGGATCTAAGCTGGCTAAATCATTCCAAAACTTTTTTAACTTTGTGTAATATGCAGAAATGGTAATATTACCTTGTTTGAAAAGACTAATTTCCCTTTCTATTTGGTACAGTAGTGGTCTGTTGGCTTCTCCAAACCTTTCTCTCAACTCCTCCCAGAGTTTTTTAGCTGTGGGAAAAGATAAGAAAGCATCGCTGAGTTCTTTGACCATGGAGTTGAGTATCCATGATTTTACCATGGATTCCGCCCTCTTCCATCTGGTGAGTAAGACCGTGTCTTCTGTTAATTGTGTGCAAGTCCCATCTACGAAGGAAAGCTTGTCTTTAGCACATGTAGCAATCATCATTGATTTGCTCTAGGTTAGGTAGTTATTTCCATTGAAAAAGGCGGCAACTAGGACAGCTCCAGGATTTTCTGTATTTGTGATGGAATATTTTTCCAGGTCTGGGTTGGTATTACTGGTATCACCTTCAGCTGTGTGGAACATTTTGGTAGATAGGTTGGGTAGTGTGGATCAGACCTTTGGCTCTGATACCATGAAGAAAAGTTTACTACTTATGAGGAAATATTGCTTTTATTTCATCATGCTTGATGTATACAGGAAAAGGGTATTTATACTAAAACTAGGAGACTGTTATTGGCTAGTGAGGAATCTGTAACAGAATTGACAGCTACTAGTACTATGTACAATAAGGAAAAGAATGAAATAAAGGACGAGGAATGAAATGAGGTCTCTTGTGTGTCTCTGGTGTTGTGTATGCTTAGTCCGAATGAGTTGTCTTTTGTCTCCATGTGCTTGATGTAAATGAGATTGATTGTGTGGGTTATTATTTACATCTTGGGGCGTCTTGGGTTATTCGTGGGTCGGCCCACTCTCTTAACACTCATGTGTTAAAAAACAAATTCAAGCATGTAAGAACAAAGTTTATATGCATTCTAATCTCATAAGTTCTATTTTACAAATTAATATTTATAATTTATAAATAGAGAATATTTATATGATAATTTCTCTTTTTACTCAAAAAAATATTTTGTATTCTAGTTTTTAATTTTAATTTGTGTCTGATCGTATTCTATTCCACTAATTATTTTAGTAATATAAAAATAAAAACTTCTAAGAAAGAATTAATCTCCCTAAAAAAACAAACATATTGATCAACAAAAATAATAACACACACATATAATAATTAGATAATTATTCACTGTATACGTCATCTGAGAAATTTACGGCGTTAATCTAAGTCTCTATTTGGTTGGGCTTATATCAGTAGAGTTTTTTTCTGAAGAACTTTTTTAAGAAGTCAGTTGACTGTTTGACTGTCATTTAAAAAAGAGATTTTTTTTAAGTGCTTCATATAGTAGACTGTTTGGCAACATAAAAATAAAAAGCACTTTTAATTTAAATATATTTTATTTTGTAATAAAAATTATTTATACATATAAATATTATTTAAAGTATATTAAACAATATGCAAAGTACAATATATTAATTATTATATATTTTTAAACCATATGAAACATAAATGAAAATATATCTAACCAAATCCTTTATATATATTATAACGTAAGTAAACTAATATCGAAAAAAATTAAAACATATAAAAAGTCAAATAATAATATATAAATCCCAAAATAAATATCCAAGTTAAGTAAATAGTTAGGTACATAGTAAACAGGAAGATGAGTTTGGGGGTATTGTGAAAATTATGTGTAAAATATAAAAGTAAAATGAACTAAAAAATAAGCTTATTAATTGATCTGAAAAATTTACCTGAAAAATCACTTTTTTTTAAAATTTCAAATTTTAGCTTCTTAAAGAGATATTTTAGCTGCCAAAAAAATCATATATATTTAAAAAGTACTTTTTATTTTACAATCAAACGACTTATTTTTCTTTAAAAAAATTTTTGTGGTAAAAAAAGTATTTATTAACTTTTAAAAGGCACATTCAAACAGGCAGTAAGCGACAAAATTGACTTGTGGCCAAGACTCTATGTATGAAGCAACGAAACAATGTTGGAATGGCTTGTTTACAGAGCACATAACAGAAACGGTAGATTAAGTAGAATAATCATTGGATTCTCAGACATTCCAACTAATTTTGATCTCTACTGAAACTGAGTTCATACATTACATCAAACCCACTGTATCACAAAATCATGCAAGAAAACGACATGATTCCATCCCTGAAATCCTCCTAATTACATGCTCTTTTCCTTTCCTAGCTTCAACCGCATTCTTTTTCATACTACTGCTACTTTTTGTTGTATGTTCTTATTAGATAGTCACGACTGCTGCTTTCACACACCGAAAGATAAAAAGCAGCCACCGTCACACTTTAATCATGACAGTCACCTCGTCCTCCACCTCCATCACCATCACCACCATCTCTCATTTTCTATCATTTCCACGCACCATGGTATAATTTCTCAATCACCAAAACCATATGTATTATGTAATAAAATACGCACACAGCCACAATTTTCTCAGGAAAGACAAGAAAGAGACGATGTATGATGGCTTTTAGTGTCTAGATTACAGTGCTTCCACGCCAATTTGAAAAGGAACTAATAGAGAATTCAAAATTAAAGAAAAAGTGGAAACCAAAGGCATGCAAGCGCCTAGCTGGAAAAATATAATGATAAGCATGCGTGAGGACTGTTTCACGACCTTCTCATGATCAAAAGATCTTAACTTTTCCAATTCTAAAGCTCCTTTATCCAATCATACGTTCGATGACGTGCCATTGCTTGCTTTCCTTCCTGTTTTTCCGCCATTTTCTTCTCATTCTTTATTTTTATCTTCAACTTCAACTGTTTCTGCTTCTCGTCTGTGGGCTCCCTTACATGATTGTGGACATGATTACCTGTGTTACTGTTGCTGTTTCTAATGATTAGTGTGTTCAGTGCACCAGGTTTAATCACACTAACCGAGCAACTACAACCGCTTAACAATCCTCGTCTCTTGTCTGAGATGAACCTCTGTTTCTCTAAGTTCTTGTCTTGACTGCTATTACAAGGCTTAACACTACTATCGTTGACATCGATTTGGCTAAAATTATTATGAGCATTGGAATTGCTGGAACTACTACTACAGCTACTGTTTCGACTAATTGCAGAGTTACGAACCTTTAGATCTTGCAATTCGAACTCTGGTGTACGAACAAGCCCCCGTCTTAAAATGTTCCATACAGAGGATTTCCTAGTCCTGTTACTAGCAGGATTTCTACCTAGTTGAGAGATAGGTAGTCTGATTTGTGGCCTGGGACTTTGGTGATGACAGAGAAACTGATTTGAGACCCTTGGCTTGGGAACTCTTGCTTTGATGGCAACAGAACTGCCATTGCTGCTTGATGATTGATGACTTCTGCTACTACTGCTTCTACTGCTGAAACTCGTGGACCAAACAAGCGAGTAATGGTCCATAGACTCTGACCTCGATATGCTCCGACTAGGCTTGAAGCTATCGAGCTTGGAGAACTTGTTAAAATTACATTCTGAACTCAATGAGAGACGCAATGGTAGAATCTGTCCTTGAAAGAATATGTCATCTGCTGCACACATTTCTGATTCTGTAGATTGACAAGCATCCCAGGGGCTAAAGTCGAAATCTTGATTTGATTCTGTTGCTGGAGCCTCTTCTTTGCTTGATCGGTTCCCGTCATTTATCCAGCTGACCGGCAAATCACACAGAGACAACGCTTCTTCTTCTTCTTCTTCACCAACTTCATGTCGACAAGATTTGGAATTTTTCCATTTCTCGTCATCATCTGCCATTTTTAACCAACAAAAAGTCTTATTTGAAACACTATTGGCTCTTACTGTTACGAGTCTAGAGGTAAAGATCTACGATTTATATACAAAGAAGCAGATGTTTTAACATAAGAAAGAAACAGCAACTCCGGTCCTTGCACGAGAGAGAAGGAAAACAGAGGCGGTTAAGTGAGGCAGAGACATGTGGAGTATAAAGAATTAAAGCTACTGGAAGAAAGCTTATGACAAAGGAACAACAGAGAGACTAGAGAAGGCGGGCCTAAGAGCTAACTCTACTCTCTCTCTTGGGACCGAAACAAAATGCTGCCAATGGGCACGCAAGCCATTTACCTATGTTACCGTCTCTATGAACTCTCCTTTTCACTTATTATATTGCAGAGCTAAAGTGGGCCACTGAGTCGGAGGGTTTTGCTATCCAAATGACCTTTGCTTTTTCCTTCTTTTGTACGGTTACTTGTTCCTTATGCATATGCTATCTTCAAATCAGAGTAAAACACATCATCCTATAGCTTTTGATAACCTCCCCAAGCCGTCTTGGTGTTTCCAAATTAAATTGCATGATCATAACATCTTTATCACTAATGGACAATTTAGAACACTAAGGGAGATAAGCAAGAAAAGAGTTAGTCCATATTCTTTTTTACTGAGTGACATTAGGTTGGAGAACATCGTAATTGGAAGTGATTAGAATCTGATAATGTATGATTGTGATTTGGGAGGGCCATGTCACGGAGGGCGTGCGATATTGCCTAAAAGATAGAAGCCATTTTTTGTGATGGAGAGGACGTCTCAACCATCAGGCAAGAAAGAGATTGGATTTGTATGGTTGAAAGGACGTGCGAGTTCAGAGCAACGATAACGGCAAACTTACATCGACAATCACAATGTTATTTTTCGGACAATAATTGGTGTGTTAATTTATATGTTTTTATATACAAAACATAATATTTCATTGAACCATAAGATCTAATAGAAGACAAGGCTATTAAATCATACGGTCGATGATACTCACTCAATTATTATGACAGAACAAATGATTCTTGGATAACTTAAGGTTAGCACCAATAACAAATAATGATAACAGCCGGCAATAAGTAATATTTAAAAAGTGTTTGATAAGTAATCCAAGGACACAAAAGTATAACCGTACGTATTGTTTCCAAGACTTCGATCAAAACAAAGGAAACCCATATATGTGCATATGATCAAAACATCGAACAAACCCATACAAATTAAGTATGAGTTACAAGAAGAATCTTTGATACTTGAAGGACTCGTTTGAGAGAGTTTCATTATATTCATATATGTGTGACTATGAAATGAAACCTTAGTATATTCTATGAAAAAGAAGATATGTAAAGATTTCTTCCACGTGTACAAAAGGCTTCTCTTCACGTATATGAGGTAGTGGTCGACGAACGTACGTCAAAATTGTTATACAGAGAGTTTGTAGCAATATTGGTTGACATATTACTTAACCAATATACTACATTAGTCGTTCGATATGACCAATTGGTTGATCAACGATTAACGAATAATGAATCTTAATTATTCAATACATATTATTGTACACTAATCGACTAATGCTCTACAACTAATTATTATAATGACTAGTTTTTAATCATAATGACTAATTTAAGTATTAAAATCCTGTAAATACATGTTTTCTCTTTAGATCTTATATCGAAAAGCATTTGGTGTTTTTATACACATATTTCTAAGGTTTTTCAAGTATTTGAGCATTTGTTATCTCATTGTTAAGTAAGTGAGAAATTTATATTTATCAAAGTGATCAAGTGACATCTTTTGAGTTGTAAATTTTTTTGTGAGTGGAGTTACTCTTCATCTTATAAAAAGATTGTAAGAAGAGTTACTCTTTAGTTATGAAAAGCAAGATTATTGTAAAAAGGTTCCTTTTCTCTTGATAGAAGAGACTTAGCAAAAATTTCAATAAGTATCTCAGAGAGTGGATATAGGCAATGGTTATTTACCAAGCTATTATAAATTGGTTTACGTTTCTTCTTTTTCACACTCTTTCAATTATCTCTTGATTATGCTACTAATTTAAATTAAATTGTTTATTATTAGTCATCAAATTGCATCCATCCATTGTTTGAATAGTAATATATTTTGAAACATTACAGTCAATAAACATGCTAAAAGAGCTAAAGTCTTATTAATGGTTGCATTATATATTTAGGTAATTTGTAACATCCCGTCCCCAAAGGAAGGGCTAGAACCCGATCTTGTATATGCGAGTTCAAAATGAAACTATGGAAATGCATTGTATTGGGAGTTCTGAGTTCAGGGTTGGTTAGTAGGTTGGTTGAAGGTCAGATTGGGTGTGTGACCGACCGACCGAGCGAATGAACACTGACTGATCGCTCGTGCGAGGGCGAAGCAATGAGACACGACTGTTTTCAGACTGGTTTTGGGTACCGATCATACTGACCTCCAAATTATAGGTCGAGCCTTGTGAAGCCGATCGACTTCTTATTTGATTATCGAGTCCCAAATTGTAGGTCGATTGCCGACCGAT
>JAOTAX010000196.1:28208324-28259233 GCA_025629825.1 Erythroxylum guanchezii
GATAGATCAAGGTTGGGATCAGTTGTGTCTGCGTCTGCATTTGTATTTTGTTTACAATGTACAAACGCTTATTCTGCAATTTTGTTGCAAATTGTGTTGTAATGACTGTGGGCCTTATTGGCTATTGAAATCTAATTGACTGTATTCTGTAAATTGAATAAATCATGAAATGGGAGTGGCCCCGATTGATTTCTGCTTTTGCTTATACTGAGCTTATACATTTGTATTCCGACTGTTAGGGTGACTGACTGCTCTAGCACGCCACTTCCGCTGGTCACGAGCTCGGATATCACCGACCGATGTCGAGTTTGGGTCTAGAGGGGTGGGGTGCTACATAATTGCTCTTGTTTATAACGATAAATGAGATGAAAGAGGTTTAAGCAAGTGATCATTTGAGGTTTAGGCAAGTGATCCCCAAAGAGAATCTTATAAAATTCTTTCACTAAATCACTGTCCCAACAATAGCATGATTATCATACAAAGATTTGGTATATGATACTTGAGCGATTGAGTTAATGCAAGTGAGAGATTATTGGTTTATGTCCTATAAATAATTAGTTGATTTTATACTTGTGACATAATTAAATAAAGTTATTTTTATGTTATGCATGTTTGTTTGATTAACTAAGTAATGAGATAAAGTTCAAGAGATATATATGCTTTGCAAATAAAATTACAATTAAATTGCTAGTATTAGTTGCCATGTTAAGACTGAATATTAAGAAGGGTGAAAAGATTAACACATGTTATGTTTCTTCCTTATAAAGAAAGTAGTTAATGTGCAGGCACTTGTTAGAGAATAAATTCACTAAATTGACACAACATAATAATTTCATATAAAATATTAATTTAATATCTATAGAAATGTTCATTCTGATTATTATATAAGTGATTATTTGACTTAAGATCTCCAAAGTATCTTATAGAGGGATTGTCATGTTTTAATACTATTTTGGACCTAAGTTAATCAAAGGTAACTTGATTGATAGTCATTGAATATAACTTGAACTATATAAAAGTAGTTAAGTGATCAATAAGGGATTCATTATCCTAAAGTAATTAAGGAGAATGTTTCATTATTCTCAATTAGTATTAATTTGAGAATTCTTAGTCAAGGTGGAAGATAATTTAAAAAACAGTTTTTAAATATCATTAAAAGAATTAGTTACTATTGATGAAGAATTAATGTGATTACATTCAAGTAAAGTAGGAAAATAATTTCATATTTTATGTCTAATCGGAACATTATATAATAAAATGATTTAATTATACAAAAAATATATCAAAAAGATTAATGAAAACCACTTTGACATTTATAATATTTATGTGGCTATAATATGTTGTTAGTCATCAATCTTGATATATATATAAATTATTTAATTAGATAATTAAAGATAGATTAACGGATATAGTTTAAGATTATAATTTATATTCATTATCAACATATTTAAAAACTTAATGGTTAATATATAGAGAACGATTAAAAAGATAAATAAAGGTAATTTAATCAAGTTAAATATGGTTGTAAAATTTGAGAACTTTATGATCAAATATAAGATATTTGATCATTTGAGGACCTAATTGATATTTAATTCTAAAGTTCAATTACAAGCAAGTGTAGGCTTTACCGGAGTTTCCAATTTTCGCTTACCCTTCTTTATACTATTTATAGAATTTCTCAACTAATTTATGTAAATACTGTTAGAAATCAGACACTTATGTGATTATGTTGATTTTCACATAACTTATAAATTCAAGAGAAGTGGTAGAAAAGAAAATTGAATTTTATAATAAGGTATGATTTATGATTATGCTTTATTACATTTATAGATGAATTATGTTAACATTTAATATAATTTTAGATTTCAAAGAATCATACAAAATTTTATTTTATTTTGCAACATACAATAAGATTATGTTCCAATTTTCTATATGGCTAATATTAAGTTTTGAGAAGGTTAAAAATGATTCAAGTGTGCCATATAACACATATACCGCACCTCAATCTAAAATAACATACGTTCGCTACCTACAGTTTTCAAATAGGAAAGGTTCGGTTGGGTGGAGATCAAAAGGTACAAGAAGACCAGGCTCTATAGCGGATTCAAAGGCCGAGAAATTGAGTAGTGTCCAACTAAAGATTATACCTCCAAGATAGCCCGAAACAAGTTACCCCGCGTCTTCTTTTGATTCCAAAGTCCACGTACGACAGAAGATATTCCGGCAATATTTTGACGGCCTATTATTTTAAACAACACCTGATTTCATAACATTAGTAACCTATTGGAATCTGATATAATTTGAAAAGGTTAGACCTGTAAGTCATCTAATCACCAGATCGGTGTAAATCAGCGATGCTGCTGCTTTATCACCACTCAATAGTTAAGGATACATTTATGTTTTGAAACCTGGACCGATTACCGAGTTGGAAGTTTTACTGATCACCGATTTGACTGGTTTGACCAGTTCAACCACCGATCGAACCGGTATGATGTTATAATTATGCAATAATTATATTTAATTATATATAATATTAATAATATTTAAAAAATACAAAAATATACCAAAAAATTAAAAAATATATATTGAATCAATGGTCGGACCGGTTCGACCGGTCAATTGACCGGTTTTGACCGATTCATACTGGTTCAATTTGTCACCGATTTTTAAGGATAAATCGGACCGAATAGCCGACCGATCATCGATCAAACCAACCGATCCGGTCCAATTTTCAAAACAGAGCATCTAACAGTTACACTTGTTAGAAAGTAAGCAAATATTATCACTTAATTGCTAAGATCACTCCAAGTGATAGAAAACAGTAAAATCTACTGATAATTTGCGGAATTCAACATATGTGGACTTGGGTGAACCACTGGCTTCTGTAGCACGCGCAGGATTTGTCTCCGCGGACAGTGACAGCTTAAGGAGTAGGAGTAGGAGGCTCGATTGCGAGAGCCCCATGGACAGGCTGTGGTTGTTGATGACCTTCGGATGTACAGCCTTTGAGCTTTACCTTCTAATACCTTATTTTTCATTACTGCGCACTGGCTTTCTCTGTGTCTTCTGCTCCATCAGCCTGAAGCACCATTTTCCGTGCTTCCGTAGCAAAAAGAATTGAATGAACTCTTTAAAATTTACTTCAACACATAAACTGGCTTCAATCTGATAAATACAGTTAGGAATGGAGTAAACATGAACTTATAACCACGGAAAAGCTAGAAACTCTTGATGATGATATATTCTCATGAATACATTAGGCAATAATATGAAATACTTATCTATATTAATAACATCTTCCAAAGGGAAAGAAACACTGATCCAGCCAGGATAATAATCAGCTAACTTCAGAATTTTGAAAAGCTAAATATAAGTAATTGATCAGGCTCTTCGAGCAAATGATTTCTGTAATTTAACCAAACTTTTCTTGTCCTAAGACCAGCTGATGGCTATTGGACTCCCGACAACATGTTTTCCGTCAGACCACTCTATACGATGAAAGCTGTTTACAGTATTGGTTGGTTTCGAACCTCCAGTGAAAGTGACCGTATATGATCTCTTCTCACTTAGCTTGCTGAAGCTCAACGTGTCAGGCTCGATCACAATATTTACCTCCGAAGCCTGCGGAGTAACCGAAACCTTGTATGTTTCAGCAGGCCCCACATTGGTAAGAGTTCGTGTGTGCTTGATCGCACGGCCACCGTTCGAGGAATCGAAGTTGACTACAAAGGACGGATAGTTGAGATCGGTCACACTGTATTGCTTCTTCGCATCGCACGTGAAGTTTCTCCTTGTAAGAGCCGCAACTTGTGAGGTTGTGTAGTTCAAAGCGCAGAGAAAGCCCAAGTAATCTTCAACCGTTAAATCATAGACTAGCCCAGGGTTGAGGGCTGATACTGGGTCCACGTGTCCTGAACCATGATCAAAGGGTGTTGAGTCCTTCCCGGTGGAAACATCTTGCAATTTCTCGCCGTTTTTATATGTAACGTAAGCAGTGGTCATTAATGCCGATCTAATGGCCGCCGGTGACCACTCCGGGTGCGCCGCCTTAAGCAAGGCGGCCAGGCCACTCACGTGTGGGCAAGACATGGAGGTGCCGGAGATGATGTTGAACTCCACACGGCGGTTATCGACTGCCAGACCGGTGGGACCAACAGAACCTGACCATGCGGCTAAGATGTTGAGACCTGGCGCGATTATGTCCGGTTTCAGAATATCCGGTGTGATTGAATTAGGCCCTCTTGAGCTAAACGCCGCAACCACCGGCGATGGTTGGATACCAACTTTGGTGCCCTCGAAAAGAATTGTCACAGTCGGGCTCGGATCCGAGAACAGATAGCTCTTAATGACATCGCCATTTTTCTGACCCAATGCAGTAGCAGGCAGCAAGTGGGCGTCAGCAACCAATTCTTCACCGTTGGCAGCGGTGTTGCTCAGAATCATACCCAACCCACCAGCTGCTTTGACTACAGCTCCTTTCTGGACCCTTGCATTCACTCCACGATCGCACAATACTATCTTTCCGGCGACTTTTTCCGGTATCAACGTATCCATCATGCATAAATTGCCATTTGTAGAGTTACTAGCATTACCAGCGTACACAAAAGGCAGCAACTTTCCTGGTAATGAGATGCCTCTATAGAGAGAAACGCCGGATAAGTTTTTCCCATTGCCGAGACTAGCATAAGCAGGGAAGTCACGATCCAATGTGCCAGCACCAACAGTGATTATCCAAGGTGCGACATTTGACAAACTGTATGCGCTTGGACCGGCATTTCCAGCTGAGCATGAGACAAAAATGCCCTTTTCCATTGCTGCGAAAGCTCCAATGGCCACACTGTCCCTGTCGTAATCAGCCATGCCTCCACCGAGCGACATTGAAAGTACATTAACGCCATCTTGAATGGCTTTTTCCATTCCTGCAAGGATATCAGAACTAAAGCAACCACCAACCCAACACACCTTATATACCGCGATTCTTGCGTGCGTGGCCATTCCACGCGCCGCCCCTTGGGCATATCCCAGAAGGCTTGCTCCTTCCACTTGTGATCCACCAGCTGTGGAAGCAGTGTGAGTACCGTGGCCATCATCGTCTCTGGGTGATTTCGACTCCTTAGATTCGTCGACAGGGCCTAGTGTGGCCTCGTAGCCTTTGGAGAAAAACCTCGCACCGATCAGTTTTCGGTTACAATTTCCGGCTGTGAAGTTGGTGCCTGATTCACACTCGCCTTTCCAGCTACTGGGCACCGGCCCAAGACCAATGTCTGAAAAACTCTTGCTTTCTGGACAGACACCAGTGTCTAAGACACCGATTATCACTTCAGAGACTGAGTCTGACTCGGGAAACAAATTGGTATTCTTATCGAGTCCAAGGAACTCAGGTGTGCGAGTTGTGTGTAACTCGTACCTCAACTCGGGCAACACAGAGAGAATCCCCGGTTGGATCTCGAGCAGCTTAGCTTCTTCAGGCGTCAGTCTGGTGGAAAACCCGTGAATAGCATCGTCGTATGTGTACAGCATTTTTGCATCTTCAGACACCGATTTGAGAGAGGAGTCGTACCAATGAGTGTGGCGTTCGAAACTCGCCGGCATCTGGGATTTGGACATGTGGACTATATAGGTTTTGCGATTGTTCTCCGGTACTGATGCCATTAATACGTGGCAGAGACTCAGGAGAAGAATAATCGTGACAGACATAGTTGTCCCCATCTCGAGTTTCTCTCGTTCAGTTCCTGGGAGTTTTGAGTGGCCAACCGAGGACTATGAAGACGGAAGCTTTTGCTTTGGCCAGCTGCTCTGGTTTAACAGGGTTAACGCAGGTATGAAACGAGAGTGCGTAATTATAGCAGAGATTGAGTCCACACGCAGAACGGTGGGTTGTTGTCTGCTCCAGTACATGATTGAAGAGTCGAGACAAAAAGGAGAGGAGATCTACGTGTACAGTTTGGAGTGAAGAAGAGAGAAGCCATATCATGAATGATATTGCTAGCTAGCTTTGGTCACGTGTGCTCTGGCTTTTATCCATACACGTCCCCCGTGCTTCTCTCTTAAGAATCTCTCGTGTTTAAGACAATATATATACACTCTTTTCACTGCTTATGAGCTTTTACTTTTGCCCTTCTGCAGCAGGTAAAAGATTGTGGCCTGATAAGACCAAGGCAAGCATTTATCTTTACAGCTTATGGGATGGGATCATGGAATCCCATTCGACCCTGACATAGTACAGACTTCAGAGACGGTCAAAGTAATCTGACACGGTCTTGCTCCGACGGTAAATTCGTTCATTTCATTTAAGTTGGATTGAACAGGTAGCCAAACTTCAATGGCATGTTCAAGAAAATACAGTATGAACATTTATTAGAACTTTACTATTTTTGGTCAAGAGTGGAAGGTAAACTTCAATCCTACGTTTCATGGTTCACGGATACGTGTCTAGTATTCAATTGGCCATTCTTTACATTTGCATTAACTTGGCTTTGATTTGAAGTTTACCGGCCAACCAACTTACCTATCTTGTTTCCCCAACTAAATAGAACTGAAATATCTCACAGGTTTTCTATTTTCCTTAAACTAGGAAGTCACAAATTAACAAGACGCAAACAAATTTGGATCATAGTGATAATTGGTGGTGGGGCAGGACATCACGTTCAGCCTGAGAACAGTGGAATTTGGATTTTGTCATTTTCGATCCAAGGGATGCTGTTGACTGAGAACAGAAAAATCCATCTGCCCATCCCTTCTTGATCCTTCGTGGTTGGCAATGGAACTGAGATATTTGGAAATGCGAAGTGGGAAACGAGTGGGAGTAATCTAAAGAGCTTACATCTTTCCCTTATTTTCAAACCTAACATAATGTATCAATTGACACAAGTTAATGGAGCAAAAACATAAGGATCAACTCCAAAATCATAGCTAATTATTGAAACAAAATAATCACAAAGTTCCAGCTGGAGCAAATGTCTATTTCCTTTGCATTAGGAACCAATTTACAACACAACCTCTTATTCCTATGCCCTGTACGATGGTAAGGTCAAATGAGGATAACTTTCCTCAATTATCCAAGAGTACTGATGAATTACAGCGGGTTATCTCAAACCCTTATAGCAGAGCGTCAAGAATTACTTCACAAGGAACACTTGTATTAAATCCTACAAATGAAGTTCTTAATTGACATACACATAATGCAGTAGCACAGAACAGAGTTCTGAAAATGATTGATTCCAAGCTGGATGGAATTAATCAACAAAATGTTGCTACACACTGCAAAGTCGATTCTGTTGCGAAACAGATCCTAAGAGGCGTGAACAGTAAAACCCATGTAAGCCAAGTAAGGGCGTTGAGGGGTGTAAGTCTCCGATAACTGGACACCTACATTGTGATACACACTTCCAATCCGACTTTGGTTAGTCGATGTCTTCAAACAGTGAATGGTTTAAAACAGTGTTAGCCTTGTGAGAGTTAGCCAGAAAGGTCATATTCTCTATCTCTACGCTCTAACGGACCAGAGCGCTTACGAGTGGTATTAGAGCCATCTAGTTCAAAGCTGGGAACTCTTTTCTGTTGTTTTGTCTATGATTGGTCAAGTATTGACGGCTGACCATAGCACCTGATTTTAACATCAGATTGGATGATCCTATTCTATCTGAACGCCTTCAGGTTTAGATCTAAATTACTGGAGCAGATCAAGATTCTACAGCCATTATGGCTACATTTTATCACCAAATGATCTATCATCTTAATGCCAATGTTCTTTACTTTTAGAGATTGGTGACATTCTTGAAAAAACATGAGTAATCTTCTTATACATAAGTACATTGTGCCTCGAGGATCTTGGAATATCCAGCATATCATGGATATATCTTTCTAAGATGCCCCAAAGTTCTTAGAAGCAGTGTGAAAAAGTAGAGTTCAAAGTGTGAATAATTAACTGTCTGTAGTAGGTAGAGAAAGAACCATAGGGTTCAAACCTGCCTCATGTGGCGTGGGTCTGTCCTTCAATTTCTTTATCTTTCATTTCCTGCCTACTGCCTCCAACCTAACTTCATTTTCAAGCTTCTAATGCTTCACTGCATGGCCTTTATCAGCAGATACCATATTTTAATATCCTTTTTCTAGAACTCATAAATTGCACAATTCCTATTTGTTTTAGGAGCGAGAATCTTTTGTTCAAAATTACTCTATTTTATTTTATTTATTAAATCTTAGTTATTTATTTATGTAAATTTCGTGTCTCGTATAAATTTCATATAAATAAATAATTAAAATTTAAATAAACAAGATAGGATAGAATAATCTTAAATAGAGGATCCGAAATCTTGATTTAGGCGTTGCAAGTTTACTTAACCCTTTTTCGTGTCGTCTACTAGCTAGAAAGTGCACTTTTCGAGGCTATAGGTTGTTGAATCAAACGTAAACAAGTCTTTTATTAGCGACTTTAGTCCCTGAAATCCAGTTGCTTACAGTAGCCATTTATCCATAGTGTCTTCAGTTTATACTTTAAAGCATTTCCCAATATGATTCATCGCCTGGAAGCAAACAAATGACCAAAAGAATGCGACAATTACATTTAAAGATATCTGATCTCTAGTTATCGATTTTTGAACTATTTATTTATACATGGAGATTCTCTTCTTTTTTAATATAATTTAATGATTTATTATATTCAAAAATCAATAATAGAGATCTCTAATTATTATTATTTCTTAAAATAACACAATTAATTAGGTCATGACCCAGACTTAATTAATCTCTCTTTTAATTAAAGAATTTATAATAATAAAGCTTTTGCTGTGTACCTCAAATAGTATATGTGGTATAATCCAACTACGGGCCAGAAGCTTTAATGTTTGATGATGACAATCATATTACCTTGGCAAGATTTTGTCCCGTGACATGTTACTATAGTCTCCATAATTAATGCATTTGTTCTTGAAGTCAAATCAAAACGCTGCATTTGCTTTCGAAGCATGCAACCGCGGAGCTAATGTTAATGGATGGAGCATTGGGTGTTCTAACCAATCAGGCGTCTTGCCGTGCTCCTAGGTGGATTTTTTTTTTGACAAAGCTCCCTGATGATTTTGTTAAGCTAAATACTGACAGGAGCGTTATTCATAATTCAAGTAAAGCTGATTTTGGTGGACTCGTTCGGGACAGTGATAGTAGATCAAGATTTTCAGGATTTATTGGCATTGCGACAAACTTGATTGTTAAATTACAGAGACTTACAAATCGCCTTCAATTTGTGTGGGACTTGGCTTATCGCAAAGCTATAGTGGAGATTGATTGCCTATATGTGGTAACCATTGTTTTATACTTGTCATAGTATTTTCATCCTCATCTTGCTATTGTTCAGGGCATCCAGGAGCTGTTAGCCAGGCAGTGGTGCTCGCTTCAGCGTGTTCTTCAAAAAGGCAACCAATGCACGAATGTTTTTGCTAGGCTACGGTCTTTACACGAGTCCAGATTTTTTATCCAGTTTTATTCTGTCTTATTCTGTTTCATAAAATTTTAGCCATTTATTTTACAGGCCTTACGCGAATCTCATACGAATCCCACATAAATAAATGACTGAGATTTATTTGACACAATAAAACACTATAATATTAAACAAAATATCTGAACTCGTTCACACAGGAGCCATTGAGATCTTTTTGGCGGACTCCCCTTCTTAGGATTCGCTCGCTTATAAAAGGAAATTATAATTTTATCATTTTTTTAAGGAGCTAGTATCTCTTGCTCCTCTCCTCCTAGAACAAAAAAGTTAATGGATGGATGAATGCGGTGGCCAAAAAGTACATGGTGTCACACGGGCAGCAACCTGTGCCCCATGGAAGGGAACCCAATTAATGAAATTTGTCAAAAACTGCGGCGGTGTAGTTATGAAGGAGATATGCTGTGATGCGCGTTGAAGGCTAGAGAGCCTAGACTACTACTGGCTTGTACTTTAGCACCGTATCACCGTCGGCGGTCTATTTATCAGCGACGGTGCTATTATTAGCGGTCTATGACAAGCATTTTCCCATTAACAATATAAGACTATAACTTAGGCTTAATGTTACAATAATTTTGGTGAAATGTTACGAAATTAGATTTAATTTTTAATATAATGGAATGTGAAAGGAAAATTGTAGTTTATACTGTACAGAACACAATTAAACTGTAACTTAGAAGAGCTGGTCCAATTGTTAAAGATTGGCGGATTGTTTCTTTCTCGACGTCACTTGATTGCTACAAAGAAAACAAAACATGGATGAGCCTCGGGAGGTGATCAAGTGGTTGAGGTGGGTATCTCAAACTCTTATGTGTAATTGAGAATTGAGGTTGAAATTAAAAACTGAGTTCAAATCAAATGATTACATCAAATTAAAAACTGAGCTCATCTTCTTACTATAACTTAATATTTATTATATTTCAAATATTAAAAAACTCAACTATTTCAACCGTAAAGTGTAATTTTTCAGTTCAGTTTTTAGCTTTTTTATTTAGTTTATTTTAATAATTCTTGTTGTTAAAAACTTGTCAATTTATAAATTAATCGGTTAATTTTAGTAAATTAATAAGTTTTTATGAATTAAAATAAATAAATTAATTTTTATTTAATAATTTTTTTAATTTTTAATTTTTCTTTAAATAAGGACGATCTGTTTCAATAATACTCCAAAATCTTTAATTTTATTTAATTTTTATCCAATTTTATAACGGCCTAATAATGATTAAATATTTTAGGCCTTGAACTTTTTATTTTACAATAATAATGTTTACATAAATAACAATATATCTTTTTATTTGATGAAATTTAACTTTCTGGTTTAATTCACTTTAATAACTCTTGTTCTTAAAAATTAATCAATTAATTAATTAATTATAGTAAACTAATAAGTTTTTATAAATTAAAATAAATTAATTAAATTTTTTTAAATTTTTTTTAAATTTTAAATTTTTCGATAAATAAGGAAAATTTCTTTTAATAATACTTCAAAATTTTTAATGTTATTTAATCTTTATTCAATTTTATAACGAGCTAATAATGATTAAACCTTTTAGACTTTAAATTTTTTTATTTTATAATAATAATGTTTACATAAATAAAAATATATTATTAGTTTTAATATTAAAATTAAAGTTCTAATTTAACTTAAAAATAATAAAACTAGACTTCATTATAATTAAACATAAAATACAATATCGTAATTAAGGAATGATCATTATCTAATTTTGACTTTATTATTTAAAACTTGATTTAAAGGTAGAACAAAATTAAATTACTTAAAACTATCATGCTTCGTTGTTATACAGGCTAGTTCGGAAGCAGTAGTTGTGCTATAACTCGAATTCGAGACGTAGGGCTAGAAAGCCCAAATCAGTTAAAAGAACGGTGGAATCAAATTACTTAAACCAGTCCGGTGGATTAAAACGAACATAAGCGTAGCAGAGGCGAGCACGGGCTTGAGCCTTGATGTGCTACGAAGTTTGTATTGTGACATTTGAGCATATAGGTGACCCGGTCACCTTCTGGTTCCTCGTCATCAACGCTTCAGCTTTCGTTTCTGCCAGAAAATTGTAACTGGAATACATGAATCGCTATTCATTCTTCTCGAGTCGAGGAATTCGGTGTTTTAGTACCGGAGCTGAGTCGATTCGGTCCGAGTTTCCCTCCGAGAACGCCTACGATATCTTGGGAGTACCGGAGACCTGCTCGTTCGCTGAAATCAAAGCGTCGTTCCGAAAATTGGCGAAAGAAACTCACCCGGATCTCGATCACTCCAACGTCCATTCTCAACGCTTTATTCGAATCCTCGCCGCTTATGAGGTGCTTGCTACTCTTGATTATCGCCTGAATGGCTGAATTTCGTTGTTATTATTGCTGTAGTAAATGGAAAATAGTTGGTTATTTCGCTATGTTTTGCATTTTTTGTTTGTTTTTCTTTTCAATTTTGTTCGAGAGAGGAGACAATTATTAATTACGCCAAACAAAAGCTGCTCACCAAGTGGCTTGAGTAGTCCAGGTAGTCTAGTAGTAGTATTAGGAGCATCACGACTAGTTGTTTGACTTTGTAGTTGATGTAATTCTTGAGACTTAGGCGATTTGGGGGTTGTTTCAGATCCTTTCTGACTCGGAGCGGAGAGCCCACTATGACAGTTATTTGCTGGCTCAAAGAATGGTTTTGGAGAAACATTCTAGACCAGTTTCTACGTTGTACATGTACAAATCGTATACGACTGCAAGGAAAGAGATGGAAGTCGTGGAATGGTTGAGGTGGTACAGATCGGCTATAAATGATATAGTTTTGGAGAAGAAGGTGGCGGTTGGAACGGGATATTTCAATGTTCTTGAAGCTGATTTTTATGCAGCTGTACATGCAGCTTACTATGGACCTGGTATTGAGTCTATGGATCTTCTTCCTGATTGCTTCGAGGCAGAGGAAAGATCTGTCTATGACACCCCGGAAGTCCTGCACTTGGTTTCAGGTCGTGATCTTTTTGGATTGGTGTGCCTTGCTGATTATAGTCCTCAAATAGCTCCTGCTTGCACCCAAAAGTTAAGTTCCTTTGATGCTGATGGTTTGGGAATCTGTCCATCTTCAGAGAATGTGAGCATCCTTAGGAGTTCAACTGTAGCTGATGGTGCTGAAAATCTTAAGATTCTTGCCAGGAATACCATGCATAATAAGTCATATGCATTTAAAAATTTGGAGTTGCATGTTGCTGGAAGGTTGGTTGCTGTGGCCACTAGAACACCCCCAAAAAGCCTGTGTGATGACATGCAGGGCAAAGATGCTCAAGATGAAATCCATGTTTTTCTTAGTTCAGATAGCAGTGTCCCAAATTCCAATGGAGGGTTTTCCGAGAATTCTATTTCAGCTGGTGCAGCTGGATCAACAATTCAACTGGGAACTGTAAGAGGGCTGGGGACCTCTCCTGAGGAGGGATCATGCTTTGTCTATGATAACACTGGTATTAAAACCCATGTGATAATGAAACACAGAACATTCATGGTTCGTGATGTTCCTCCGGATATATCCAGCTTTCAGTTACATAAGTGCTTCAACTTCTATCCCTTGCTGTACATGCTCCTAGTATTGCTGCATTTCACTGTTCAGTCTGCACCTTATGAGTTGTCACTACAAGGGAAAGCTGTCCTTGTTTATCTAACAAAATAACAAAAAAGAAAAGAAAACATTCTTCCTCTTGCACATTGCTTTCTTGCATGAAGTATTACTATAATTGTGTTGTATTACTTTATTCAAAATTGCAGGTGAGGCACATGCACTGGTATGGGCTGGGACACAAAGTTTCTGTCTGTGAGTGTCGATGCACAAGAGCGCGGTTACCCCCCAGCAAGTAAACTCTATCATTTCAGTTGTTTGTGATGGTTGAATTTTTTTGGTACTCTTTACTTACATAGCTAAACCTCATTATTTAAATGAAATGATTTTACTGAGGAATAATTTCAATATCCTTCTAGGTTCACTACTAGCAATTAAGGGTGGAAAATAACTTCTAGCTTGCTTGATTGGACTCTCTGTTTATAAACATTAACTGTAAATTTTTATGATTTTCCTAATGTCGGTTTGTTTTCACTTGAGCACTAGCCTTGACAGAAAATGTAATTCCCACTTAATTTTCAGAAAGATTAGGCCCAAATTTAGTATCCACTTTTTGGTTCATGATTTTGGTTACGTGGACAGCGATTCATTTTAGTTGCTAACAGTTTTGATCAGCTTGTTAAACTCAACTAATAACTGATAATTGTTGATTGATAGCTGATAACTAAAACCTTTTCAATGTCTTCTGCTGTTGGATTCGGAAAGATGAGGGTATGATGTGTACTAATTAAAAATTGTTCATCTATTTTTTATTGTATCTTTTATGGAGACAATTGATCCGTGCCTTGAGAATATTTTCTACTTGTAGTTTGCTTCATATGGATTTTTGTTGCAGATTTTGGCTGTTTGAGCCTCGTTGTGGCATGCACGATATAGGTGGTTGGTATATTGAAACATTTGGCAAAGATAGAAAAGGTCATACAGTCCTGTCCCAGAGACATTGGGATGGCTTTAGTGAAGCTGACCAGAATGAGAAGTAAGTATATCTTGTGTAGCTTCAGAGAAGATTTCAGTTTTATAAGTTTCAAGTAATTTAAGCTTTGTGGGGACAATTCGTCTATTTGCTGGCTGTCAATAGTACTTTGTCATCAATCAAAACTATAATTTTTTGTATATGTTGAATCTATGTATTTTCTACTTGAAGCAAAAGATAATCTAAAATAAAATACGAGGTGTCTCTTAATAACAAGATGACTTGAAAATTCTAAGATTTTACATTTTAAGTTTGGAGTTCCTATTCTGCAAAATATCTTAGCTCTTCTTCCCTTTTGGATGTTAAAGCATTTAATCCTATGATTAAACTCTCCTATTTATAACACATTAGTGCATGTGGTGTACAAACATGTTTTCAAAATGAAATAAAAACAATAAGTAGGTGATATAATCTATAGTAATCCTGGATAACTTGTCCTTTGTATCTACTTGTTCCCCATCAGTTCTCTATTTCTATTGTATCTTAGCCCATAGGTTGTATTTTGATTGATAGTTGAGATTTTCTAGACCTGAGATACAATTACACCTAACACAACCATTCTACCTTGATTTAATGAAAGGAAACATCCAAATGTCTTCTTCTATTGGGTGATGCTCTTTTGTTGTAGTCTTTACCCTTTTCCCAATCCAAATTATACACATTCACTGACAGATAAGTATGGAAAACAACTAAACCAACTACCTAGTAGGTAGGAGAAAAATATGATATAAAACTTCTGCAAATAAATGTCAGTAGAAGAGGAGATAAGGAAATAGATAGATGAACTCAGGTAGAGAACGCTGGCATTTAGGATTTTATTGATAAGGGAGGAAGATATTGGATGACTAAAGGCCACATTTGAGAAGTGACCAACTCTCCCACTTTCACAACCTGACAGACTACCCAATACCCTTCCTACCTCACATATGCCCCTATTATACCCAACATTCCTGACACAGAATCCTACAACCTGCTACCTCCTCTATATGGTACTAGCATTCTAACAGAAAAACAAAGCCTTTAGCCTGCAGAAATGACAGCAGTGCCAGCTGTCGGTTCCTTCTTCTTTCTCCATTCATATTGTATACGGATAGGAGGCTTAACAAAATATTGATCTAGTCACTATTTTTAGTTCCTTCCTATCATCATATGTTTGCAAATTTTTCTGCTATTTATATTGCTGCAGGAGGCTCCATCCAGCAATGTATTTACTTCCTCTTGCATATAGAACTTTGGATCTTGAAGATGCAAAAAGAAGGAAATATAGTATAAGGGCTATTGTTGAAACTCAACTGTTTAGAGTTCTTCATTGGTGCAAGAAGCTTGTTTAGGAGTGTGCAATTGGGTTTTTTTTTTTTGTAGCAAAACCTGCTTCAAAGTCATGGGTTTGGAAGGCTTCTCATTTTGTATGTAAATGCCCTTCTTTATGAGACGACCACGACAAAAACAACAACAATAACGTCCTAGTAGAAATTCCATTGACTCCCCTTTAATCAAAGCTCGTGGCTGCATTTTCTGCCACATGACTACCATGGTTGGAGTGATGAACATTTTAGTGGTCATGGCTCAATCAATATGATTGCAAGGGGTGTCAAATTTGAATAATCTGAAACCCAAATGCCTCAAATCTGGAGAAGTCTAATCTTTTGTTCCCTGGGTTGAAAGTGTAAGTGGTTTATTTTGCTTTGGAATTCAGTTACTTGAAATGGAAATCATTCTAAGCTATGTTCCTTCAGATTTCTGGAATATGGAGTGTTTAAATGGTTGATATTGTGCACACAAGTTTGCGATTAATTTGGCAAAGGAATAATTTGTCTGCTGATTTTGAGGCAGATGTTCCTGAAATTTCCTCAGGCTTTGATTCATTAGACGTGGCAGCAGGACAAGTATGCCATGAAGCTTTTTCTCCTAGAATACAATGAATACATCTTTGTAAATGGAAGTTCGTTGGGATTTGGATTGCAGATGGAAGCTTATGCGAATTCAGCTGCATCTATATGTCTTTCTTTACTGATTCTACCTCTCAATGTGTGTTTTCCATTGTAGTCCTAGTGTTGCAAGAGAAAGATTTGTGGTATCACTTATGATGTTGGCGAGAAAAGTTCACAAGGTGATGGGGGAACTTTCCAAATGATGAAAATTACTGCCCATACCTCTCGCAATTTTTTTTTCTCTTTTTTTCTTGTAGTTATACTACTGAAACAGGCCTTACACTCTACTCCGCTTAGCTGCGTGCCTGGGAGAAGAACTCTCTTCTATATAATATCTGCGAAGTAGTCATTCAGCCGATAAATGATGTGGAGCAAGCTGCTGTTGATACCAATAAATTGTTAAGACGACTAACAACCCGAGGAAGAGGGTTCCAGTTCCTGTGGCTAGCACAAATCTTATAATGCTTCTACAAAGTTGGAACGTAGAATACAGTTGCCTGTCTGCATGAAATATGACTCTCCACATGCAGTTCCTGCTTTAATTAGGTGACATGAAATTCTACTTGTGAAATTTCTCTGGATGCTTTTCTTCAAGTCTATGATGGGTAAGTGAGTTCTATGGATATTTCTCTCACTATTTGTGTTCAAAAGGTCTTCATTGTGACTTATCTTAGGAGGATCAAAATTTGCAGCCCCAATTGGAAGTCCGAGTACTGTCGAAGGTACTAAACGGAGTCTTTCAAGACCTAGAACCTCAAGAATAGAACATTCAACAGATGGAATGCACATAAAGCAGTTATCAGAAGCTGACATAATGGTTTTTGCCCAAAGGGATTTCCAAAGTTTAGCTCTTTCCTGGTGTGTGTCATGTGGCTGGAGATGCAGCTTGCACAACGTGAAAGCTGTTTCTTTACACGAAATTATGTGTAAAGTAGTTGCTTTTCCAGATAAAGAGAAGGATTCGGAAAGGAAGAAAAGAGAAAGTTTCATACAGATGTTCGTTATTCCTGGACTGTTAGAACAACAACAATCAAATATTCATTCATAACAAGTCATGTGGCCAGTTGTTTTCAGTTCTTTTACTGAACCATTTGACCACTGAATGAAGAGTTGAGTGTTATACTACGATCGTTATTGGAAGGGGTACACGTGGCTGGTGATCGAGAAGTGAGGAAAAGATGCCAAATTCAGTTGGAAGAAGCAGCAAAATACGTAAATCACCCTTAAGGCTTCAGGATTAAATAGCCCAAGGAGAGAACTATGTGTAATCATTTCCCTATGAACTTCCTTCTTTTGTCTGAATATTCTTCTGATATAATTTTCCTTTTGTCTTTGAATCTTTCCTTGCGTTTGAATTGAATTAAGTATTGTGCCGGTGACAGACTTGAATTAAAAACATGTATGCTCAGTTTTGCTTAGCAATTTTCGTACATTACGTTGAGCTGTCAATTTAATTATAACTTTTGATCATCTTCCTATCCAAAACAAGTACAGGATAGTGATATGTTATGTTGAAACTTTGCTGCTAGATCTGTGCTTGTTGTGAATTAACAAAAAATTGCTTCTCCATTGCAAATTTCCTTCTTGTTATACTCTTATCACTTTGTTGTTTCATGAGTTTTGTGCTCTCAGAAGATGAAAACTGGTTAGAAAAAATGTTACTAGCATTATTTGATTCACTACTAAAACCTGAATTTTCCTCGCCAAGTATGACACATTTAGAGAGGGTGAATGTTTATACAAGATATCAGAAAGGCTTAAACTAATGATTAGATTATAAGTGATCTTATACTCTCCTTTGGAATCGAGTCCATCCGCTTGTTAGCAGAATCTTCACGTAAATATCTCAGATAAGTTTCTAGCATTTTGTTTACAATAGCCATCAGATTGAGGATGATATGCCATGAACAAATGCAAGCTGACTCTTTGTAACTTAAATGTCTCCTGTTATAAAAGACGCTTGAGACATTTTATGCTTAGATTTGATGTTTAAGTGAAATAAATTGGAAGTATCTAATCAGATTATCCGCTATCATCAGTGTAATCGAAGTTTCCTTGGATGCTGATAGATTCTAAAAAATTTATGATGATCTCTGTCTAAACATCCCTTAAAATTCGCAAGTGGTTGTGAGAACCTCGGGTATGCATACTTATTCCTTCGATATATTAAACATTGTTTGCTATAGTTTCTTACATCTCTGGCCAACCTTTTAAACGTGGATGACAAAATGCCCTATATATATTAGTTTAGTCCTCAATACATGTTAAAACCAAGTACTAATCTCTCTTTCCATCTAAGGACTCCTCCATTCATAGGCACTAGATTGTACTACTGCTCCATTGAGCTTCTCATTTGATATATTGGATCGGATGAACAAAATGTAATATGTAATATAGACCTTATGCCGTAAACATGATCAACATGAAAGGGTTAAAAACGAAAGTAATGTGAAATACTTTGTTTCGGTTCTATCTCTGATTCTGATGCTGATTTCGAGCTCTAAACGATCTTGAATCTTTCGGGACTTTTACGAAAATTATTTTTCGACACGTAGTTTAGATCTTTCTACAGTTTTCTCAATACGTAAGCTCTCTTAACAAGTTAGAGATTCTTTATGCTTACAATTGATATGAGCAGCTGCGGGAGATCTTAACTTATATATAACTTCCATATTGGGCTTTCCTATTACAAGACCGATATGGACTAAGTTCACACTAAAAGAGATCTATTTTTTACCCGAAATTTGACCCATTAATCTAGATCATTTATTGGATCACTTTATCATCTTTATCTGGATCAAATTATGTAATTTAACCGATAATTTATTTAAAAACTAAAGAATGCAACTAATAGTTATCCAGCTTTATGGAAAAGGACAAAATTGTCCTAACACAAAATTCATAAATAGGTTGAGACAAAGGAAGAATCTTACACCTAACCCACCGAAATTTGGATGGACAACATGCCTTCCTGAATTAATCAACGTCTTATTTAGCAGTAGAATTTGACTCTAATCTTTGTTTTAGGAAGTTGCATTTAAATTACTAAACCTATACAAATTAAATTTCTCAACAACAACGCCGAGTCTTAAAACTTTAACTGCAATTGGTAGGGTCAAAGGAAATAGACTCACCAAAATTCTCTGAAGGATTGTTTAAACAAACTATAGTAACCATCCGCTTACTTTTTACTGTAATCAGTCTTTCCTAAGCTAAGTCACCATCGGTCAAGGTTGTCATCTTCTATCCCTGAACAAATCATATCATTTATCCGGTCTTGGCGTAAAAGCAAGCAAACAGTTGTGCTTCAAATGGGTTTCAGTACGGAATAGGCCCGGGTTCACTTAGCCGAAAGTTATAATTCATCGGTAGTACCTTGCGAGTGGCGGTGTATTTGAATCAATGTAGTAACAGTATCCAAGTCAATGACATATTAGTTATGAATGCACTATTATTTTTGAGAAACTTTTCCAGTCACTTAAAATACCCCCATCCAACCCCTGTTTACTTCAAAATTTCAAGTGAGCAACAACTTTTGTTGTGGTGTTGCTATGAGTACTGCTTTTGTTCTTTTCTTTCATGGCACGGCTGCTCACTTACCATCAGCTCAAGAAACATGCATTTGAATCTGAAAACTCAAAAACTATGCTCTGCTGTTTAGGATGCCTCGTGTTTTAGTGCGATCCCCTGAAGTTTTCCTTTTAGTCAGCCCCTGTAAACAAAAAAAGAAAAAGAAAAAAAAATTGTAGCTTCTTGCATGCAGTATAAGGATTTGATGCAATGAATCAGCCGTTTTCACCTACCTTCATCGAAGTGACAAAGACGACAGAAATGCATCGGGTCTATCAAATTTGATGCACATGAAGTAGGATCGTATATCATAACTTGTGCCAGTTCTGGTATGGTTGTTTGCCCCACTGCTTCAAAAGCTGTAAGCAGCCTGCTGCTAGGAAAAGCCCAAGAACTGCAAATGCCATCATAGTTGAATTCTCGATGTTCTGATAGCTGCCTCTCTGACATATGACAACAACCAAATAAGTCTATCAGAGTCTGCTATATAGTAGATAACAATGAAGGAATGCAGTACTATCGCGGATACATTAAATAGAAATACAATTCAACAACGCAGTAAATGCTTTTCATTGATAGACATAAACTTCCACACGTTTAATTACTTTTTTTTTTCTTGGATAACAGTCACTTTTTTATTTCATGTAACTTTTCCTGTGAAATGTCTGGTATGCTTGTGTTTGTACCACCAGGGGAGTCCTTCCCAAGTCTTTGTTAACCATTGATTGAATGTCTCCACAACTAGTTTATAGTGAACACTAAAAGGTCATAACTCTTTCGAACAACTCATTACCGGTCAGAATAGCCAATAAATACCTAAGAATGGTCTTCCCCTCTGGTTAACATTATACTAGTCTTTTTCCTTGAGAAGTTGATGTTGGTCCAACGTTTCTTAATTTAGCCTCGTATAACATAGCTGTTATTGATGTTGGCAATAAGAATCTGAAGAGAGGCAAGTGAATACTAAAAGCACACCACAGCTTCAACTAAAGTGATAATTCATCTATTTACATCATCATTGGCCAAGCAAAGGTGTTTTGATCTATTGACAAATAGTAATGGACAGAAATTATTATGAGATCCAGGTTAGAAAACGCACTTTCAACAGGAAAAACAGAACAGCTGCATTTGCAGGAGTTAGAGAAAGGCCTATCATCCCACCACGTAACTCATTTGGAACATGCCTGGTAAGGTGAAAAGAAGCAAAATAACCAAGGAAATTAACTGAAAAGCAGTTGATCTGAATAACAATGAGATCAAAATAGAAAATTTTCTTTGTCATACATGGTCCTCAACCTCGCCAATGAAGGTGTAATCAGGCCAACAGCCATATGGAAGAGGCAAAAAAGTGCAACTAAAAATCCAACTTCCTGCATATCAAAGGTATCGCAAACAGATTTCACATGTAATCTATTAGAACCAGAACAAAACATTATCTGAGCATACTTGTAAAAACACAGATACCTGATAATCATAAGCTACTATTGACAATGCAAATCCCACTATAACGAAGGCATACACCAGGCAGTCCTCCATTCGAACAGGTGATGCACCACTCAACAACCATGGGAATATTGTGCTTCCTAGCATTCTTGCGCCCATCAAACACGGATATATAAGACCTAAATTCACTTCTCTTCCATCAGCCTAACATTGAATGCCATAGAAGCCTCTTAGACATTTGCAAATAAGAACTTAATGTGTTTCTTATTGACCCTTTAAAAGTTTAATCAAGTCCACTTTGTTTGGGCTCTTCCATAATGTTAAATATAGGATCCGAGAAAAAAAGCAATAATCTAACATTTCTAAGAGAACCATACCCCTGAATTATCCTATATAAATGACGATATGTTACCGGTAATGATTGAATACGATTATGACTGAAGCCCTCTTCAAACTTCAATGTTAAACATTCTGTACATAGACAGATTGATTGAGGTTTTTTTTCTGAGGAAAAACTCATTTTAATTAGAAGGCATTAAAGAAACAGTCACCTTTTCAGTAATTTTGTTTCTCTCTAAGAAACAGAATAAGATCTCTCACTTAGGATAAATTGGCAAACAAAAACCACATTCTGAACAGACAGATTTAATTCTCCTCAGTCAGAGAATATTTAATTGTTTGCACTAATTAACTATGTATTTTTTCAATGGATAAATGATCATACCACCAATGTTGGGGCCCATAAAATCCAAAAGACTGCAACTGAGAACTGAAGGGAAGCATGAGCCAGGCCCAGCAGCCACATCCTTTTATCTAGCAAGCAAAAAAGCTCGCCAAATCAAAATCCATTCCAATAATATTATGTGGCATGAGGATGAAGTTATTGAAACAAAGTTGCACCATGCCTTTATTAACATTCACAATGCTTGTTGCCGCAAGGAATGCGATATGACCCTTACCACTAAAGATAAGTGCATAGGAAACGCTGTAATCCTTGGATGATGCAGTTTGTGGAGCTTCTTTCCACTCTCTACTCAAACATATGATGCCAATTATTGCTAGAATTATTGTAGCAGTTGAAGAAGATGAGATGCCATTTTCCAATTTATTCCCTACCAACCAATTTGCAAGCACCTGGCTTCCAATTAATGCTGCAGACTCGACTAAAGTCATCAACCAGAATGTGTCACTTAAAGCATCTTGTCTATGTCCTTCCTGAAAAGTGGAAACTCATGAGATTTTACCACTGCTCACTAATGTGAAGTATCACAATCTTATGCAAAGTAGGTCATAGGTAAACATAACAACAAAAAGCTGGAAATTTGCAAGAGCAAGAAACACGAGTTTCGCGATACAAACCTTGTCATTTTCAACAACTACCCAACCCTCGAAACTGAATGTAAAAATCGACATGGAAAGAGACAAACAGACACTCGTTAACCATACACCAGGACCAGGTCGCAGTACAATCTTCTTCCATAAGCCAACGACGAGGTGTAGAATGCAGAAAACTAAACAAACTTTCTTGTGTCCTCTACAAAACAAGAAGCAAACAACAAATCAATGTCGAAATGCGAACCTTCGAAATTTCCACAAACCACAATATCCTTCCAAACCACAAAAAAATTTCCAGCACTCTCTCCGTCAATTGAAATCGCATAAAAACAAAATCGGAAAATTGAAACGAACTAGAAGGAGATTTATTTCCTTACTCACATAAGATCAGAGAGCATTCCTAAAAGTGGACCGAAGAAGAGAGAAGCTCCGTAACCGAGGCAGAGCGAAGAAACGATCTGTCGTTTGGTAAAGCCGTAATGAAGGAGCTCAAACTCTCCGAATATGGACCAGAGACCTTCCATGAGAGAAGCGAGAGAGAAGAGAAAGAGAAACTTCCGGTGAAAACGAAGAAACGAAGAAGAGGAACGATCGAAGGGGCAGAGAGACTTGGAGTGACGAGAACAGAGTGTAATAGAGAAGAAGCAACTCAGAAACATGAACAAGTAGATCCAAGGACTCGGTTCCCAGACCCTGCTCTCCACCACCACTCCCATCGCTGAGCAACGGTTTTTGATCTCGAATTGTTTGTTCGGCTTTGATCGGAGGCTTCGTTATTTTTTACTGAAACTGAGCCCAGACACAGATGCTGAACAGCTGAAGTAATTGTAATTATTTCTCCGGAAGAACCATATTCAAAAACGGTGCGTTTAGCAACTTTTTTTTCCCTTGAAGACGATTCGATTGAACTTCAATTTGATTACGTGAAGAAAAGTTTAAATTGGTCTCCTAATTTTGAGATGAAGTGTGCACGTGTTAAGAATTAAAAAATTCCATCTATTTACTTATTTTTTTACTTTTTAAATTTTTTGGTTTATTTTTTATTTAATTTATTTTAATAATTTTTATTATTAAAAATTAATAAATTTATTAATTAATATGTCAATTTTTATAAATAAATCAATTAAAATAAATCAATTAATTTTTATTTAATAATTTTTTTAATTAAACTTTAAATTCTTTAAGAACAATTCCTCTAAGTCGTATTTTAAATTCTTTAATTTTATTTAATCATTATCCGATTTTATGACAATCTAATATTAGTTGAACATTTTAAATCTTAAACTTTTTATTTTATTAATTAAATTTTAATTTGGTTTCATAAGTTCGCTAACTTTTGTCAATTTAACTTCCTCGAATTTTTTAAAAGATTATATTAAGAACTTTATTTCATTAACACAATTAATTTGTATTATACTCTGTGTTGTTGTGTTCTTTGATTGAGTATAAATACAAAAAATAAAGATAAATTTATATTTTTACAATAAAAAGTCTAAATTATCTTCAAATGTTGAATTTAGAGTGCACATTTATTTTCAAACTTTCATTTTAATCTTAAACATTTTTTTAAATTTGTTTATATAAAGACACTTATAAATATTTTTAAATTAGAAAAAGAACGACTTATATTAAATGTGAAATTATTGAGCCACCAACAATAAGAAAAATATTTCAAGAAATTTAAATAGTATAAAAAAGAAAAGGTCCACGGAAAAGATAAGCACTTAGCACCAAATGAAGATAATAATTATGCAAAAACGTATAAATATACGAAATTTTATATTATTATCATTTTTATTAATAATTAAAATTTTAAAAATATTTATAAATGTAGAATTATTCGGCACCAATATTAGAAAATAAAAACAAGGATTAATTTAAGAATGATCACAAAATAGTTATAGTTGCTAGTGGAATAAAGGTTTTGATTACGAAAAGGCTTTGTTTGTTAAAAACTTATCAGTGATTTTTTGTTGAATTGAAAGATTTGAGCTATTTAACTATATTAAATCATTGATGATTATGTTTGGTAATCAATTGATTGAGTTTTGTTTGACAATTAGTAGATTGTATTGGTTGTTAGTTGATTCTATTTACGATTAACTAACAATAAAATTTATCAGCTAATTTGATCAGCGGATAACATCAGTTGTTTATTAAAGATCTCAGATAAAATTAACTCTTTAGTATTAGCTGTTTACGTATAAAATGACTTATGAGAACATGACTTAAAAAAAATATTTATAAGGACTTGAGCATTATATCTTAATTTTTTTGAATATTCTCATAAGAATTTAAATTTTAGATATTTAATTTTATAAAAATTAAGTTTATAAATCTATAATAATAATAATAATAAATGTTTTTTTTCCTTTCTCAATTTTAAATTAATGATAAATACTTAACATAACCTAAGATTAATAATTATTGCAAAAAGAAAAAAAGAAAGTTGCTATCAATAATTACATGAAATTTGCATGCAACTTACGGGAGTCTAACAATGAATAGTTATGAGGAAAGTCAAACATTTTCCTTGTAACTGTTCTTTTCCCATTATTAGGATTTACAAAAGCTGCATACAAATTTAAGCAGTATTTAGGATACCATATCGTTCCAGTCGAAAAATGGAACAGTATTAGCATTATCGGTACCGACCTCAAATACTGGTTAGTATCGGTAGTTTTCGTTTGATACCAGAACACATCGGCTGGTAAAGTAAAATTCAAAAAATCGAATGATCAAATTGCAATTTTTTGAAAAATAACCCTAAAATCCCCCTTCCTCCGCCGCCCCCGGACTCTTCTCCACTCTTCTTCTTCGTTCTCTGACTCTTCTCTGTTGCCCTTTCACTGTCACCTCTTACCGCCGCCGTCGTCACCGTCTCTACCCCTCCCCGGTGTCTGCTTCTCCTCCTTCGCTCATCCTCCTCGACTCCTCCCTTGGCATCGGTTGAAGACACTTCCTTCACAGGGACCCAAATACGCCACTGCCTACACCGCTCGAAACCACTGCACCGCTACACCGTACCAAAGGTTGCTAGTGGAATAAAGGTTTTGATTACGAAAAGGCTTTGTTTGTTAAAAACTTATCAGTGATTTTTTGTTGAATTGAAAGATTTGAGCTATTTAACTATATTAAATCATTGATGATTATGTTTGGTAATCAATTGATTGAGTTTTGTTTGACAATTAGTAGATTGTATTGGTTGTTAGTTGATTCTATTTACGATTAACTAACAATAAAATTTATCAGCTAATTTGATCAGCGGATAACATCAGTTGTTTATTAAAGATCTCAGATAAAATTAACTCTTTAGTATTAGCTGTTTACGTATAAAATGACTTATGAGAACATGACTTAAAAAAAATATTTATAAGGACTTGAGCATTATATCTTAATTTTTTTGAATATTCTCATAAGAATTTAAATTTTAGATATTTAATTTTATAAAAATTAAGTTTATAAATCTATAATAATAATAATAATAAATGTTTTTTTTCCTTTCTCAATTTTAAATTAATGATAAATACTTAACATAACCTAAGATTAATAATTATTGCAAAAAGAAAAAAAGAAAGTTGCTATCAATAATTACATGAAATTTGCATGCAACTTACGGGAGTCTAACAATGAATAGTTATGAGGAAAGTCAAACATTTTCCTTGTAACTGTTCTTTTCCCATTATTAGGATTTACAAAAGCTGCATACAAATTTAAGCAGTATTTAGGATACCATATCGTTCCAGTCGAAAAATGGAACAGTATTAGCATTATCGGTACCGACCTCAAATACTGGTTAGTATCGGTAGTTTTCGTTTGATACCAGAACACATCGGCTGGTAAAGTAAAATTCAAAAAATCGAATGATCAAATTGCAATTTTTTGAAAAATAACCCTAAAATCCCCCTCCCTCCGCCGCCCCCGGACTCTTCTCCACTCTTCTTCTTCGTTCTCTGACTCTTCTCTGTTGCCCTCTCACTGTCGCCTCTTACCGCCGCCGTCGTCACCGTCTCTACCCCTCCCCGATGTCTGCTTCTCCTCCTTCGCTCATCCTCCTTGACTCCTCCCTTGGCGTCGGTTGAAGACACTTCCTTCACGGGGACCCAAATACGCCACTGCCTACACCGCTCGAAGCCACCGCACCGCTACACCGTACCAAAGGTCACAACTGGAGCTCATTTTCACAGGAAGCCATTAGAGACTCGAAGTTGGTTTTGTGATTTTTTTTTTCTGTTTTCAAAATTTTCATGCTTAATTGGAATTTTTGTTGTGTTGGGATGGATTGGAATGTTGAAATTAGGATTACGGTTTTAGTTGGATGATGCACGGTGTTG
This sequence comes from Erythroxylum guanchezii, assembly GCA_025629825.1. Classification (NCBI taxonomy): domain Eukaryota; kingdom Viridiplantae; phylum Streptophyta; class Magnoliopsida; order Malpighiales; family Erythroxylaceae; genus Erythroxylum; species Erythroxylum guanchezii. The sequence continues at coordinate 28,235,017 of JAOTAX010000196.1, forward strand.
GACGGTGTTTTTTGTGATGAATGTTTTGTTGCATGATCTGGATACTGAATTGGTTGGGTTGTGTTTGTGTATCTGACTCTAAAATGAATTAGTTGGAGTTGGAACGTGATCTGAAATTCTGAATACTGAATTGAATTGGTTGTGTTTGTATACCTTAATCAATGAACTATTTTGCAAATTTTTAAAATTTTAGAGACTATTTCATAAATTTAAAAAATTACTCGAAACGGTATCTGGTACTAACCGGTACCAATACAATACCGTACCAAAACTCAATTCAGTATCGAGTCTAGTGGAGTATTCATAACATTGGTTTTAAGGCTTTTTATCTCCTTGATTTGACCTGAGCAAAATAAAAAATTTGGTAATGAAGTTTACTCCCAAAACAGTGCTTTATTTTTCTTCTAGTCTTTTTAAAGAGACTATTATTCTCCATGGCAAAACATGAGGATAGTGGATTTAACTTAAAAGGGTACAATTGATTTTTGTACATTAAGTTTTGAGTTCCATACTCAAAAAGCTACTGCATATGAGCTTTTTTAAAATCAACTGATTGATTCAATAAGCCAATCTAATTAGTTTATTACCAAACCTATTCATTAGCTGTCAAACAGCTAAAATATTTCAATCAATTGAAAAATAGTTGATAAGCTATCTACCAAACATGATCTAAACCCAATCCGTTGATTTTGAAAACGTTACTATAAGGAGCATTTTCCTCTGAAGGCTGAGAAATTAGGGAACTAAAAAATTAATATATCCAAAAGTTATTACAAACTGCTCATAGAAATAGAAATAGAGATATAAAATTACTTAATTTATACAAATTTTAAAAATTAGTCATTAAATTAAAACTTTAAAATATTTAATATTAAATTAAAATTTTCAAAAAATTAAATATTTTTAAATTTGTTATCTAATTATATTATATTAATTACTTTTGTATAGACCTGATATTTAGGTCCCTTTTTATATCAATATTTAGTATATAATATTATTATAACTTGTATACTGTTTTTAATTCAATTCAATTCAATCTAAAATTAAGAAGTCAAATTTAATTTAATTAATTATTTTTATCTAAGTTTAAATTTAAGAGATTAATATAAACAATTTTTTCAAAATAGTTTTATTTTGATTTATATTGAAAATATAGTTTCAATTTTTAAATTTTAAAAAATTAAAATAACAAAAAAATTATATTTCCTTAAATTAGAAATTAAATCGATATCATTTTTACATTCGATTTCATATTAAACTCGTTGATGTTGCATTTGAAAAAAAAACTCCTGGTATGATTAGACTGAACTCATTCTCAAGCTTATTTTTAGTATATTTTAATGATCTTTCAAGCTCTTCAGTTGGGTCTTGCCAATCTAAGAAAATCTCGAGAAGTTTTTAATTAAATTCATTCATTATTGAAAAATTGTATTGAGAGAACTTTTGATATTCTTAAAGTACGATAAAAAAATATTGGAGAAAATAATGGTGTTAACTTCTTTTGCTTTTTCTAGATGCTTATGAGAACATTTAAAGAAATACTAAAATATAAACAACTAATACTTATGTTCTTATAAAAATTTTTTTAAAAGTCATACTCACGTAAATCATTTTATACATAACCTACTAATACTAAACAACTAATTTTATCATACATTTTTAATTAAACTGTTGATGTTATCCTTGGTTAAATCAGCTATATTAATCCATTGTTAATTAACCGTCAATAAAATCAACCAACAACTAATACAATCCGCTAATTACCAAACATGATCAAAGTCTGATAAACTAAATGTAATAATGATGTGAGCTTAACCAAACTGGAAATTTAGAAAGAAAACTAAATGATTGGAAATAAAAATTGGTCGTTTTTGGTTTTTCCCTTTTTATTTAAAGAATGGAATAACTAATTGTGATCAACTTGGAGATTAATTTACAGGGGAACTCAAGTTTCGTTCTTGTTCATTATTGACAATCCTACTCTTAGCAAGAAGACTCCTCCTGGCTTTTCCTGGATGCAACCAACATGAACATTTTCACAACTATGTTTTCTAGGCTAAAGTGCTAGCTATGGTTATTCTAGGAGTCCCTGCAGAGGCTGGAAGCACTGAGTCCATTGGTTGAAAGAATGTTCACATACTGCTGCATTGCCACCTCCCGGGGCATGTTCCCAAGTTGTTGCCAGGCATTCCTGGAGCAATTTACTTCAAATTAAACCAAGAATCTGAACAAATGTTTCTATGCATCTCAACAAGGAGAAAGTTACCAGTAACCAAGCTTCCTGAAACTTAATATACTTCCTGCAAGTTTGCTATAAACATAGCAATCACATTTAAGACATGAAAGACTAGAAAGAACTCCAGATATTAAAAAGTTTGAAAGCAATTCAGTTGATAAATTGATTGTTCTGTGCTTCTCTGCTTTCAGTCTGTATGAAGTCAATTTCTTCAATATGCATCATCGTTTTCCTTGAGAACCCACATTTTTTTTAATTCGGAACTGCAATCACCATGACCGTGGTCGAATCATTTTCTGTTTTCGATTTTCCATTTTTACAGGTGTGGCCATGGAACATAATTGATCAGCTGATGTATCTCTGTTTTTTTATATTTATTCATGACTTGTACTCCTCATCCTTTACTAGCGTATTAAAAAAACACTCATCAGAAGTCAAAGAAGCTTCCGAGCTTTAGTAGATTTTAATAACAATGAAAAGAAGATCTGGATTTCTTTGGAATGTATCATCAATAAGCATTAAAGAAAGCAGAAAACAGATCAAAGATGATTGGGACAAGAAAAGAGAAAAGACTTTAAAATGAGGGAGTTTATTTTAGTACCACTTTGCACGAGCAGAGACTTTAAACGCCATGGGTTGGGACACACTGCAAGGCCCTTCAATAGCGATCTTGTGAAGTCCGTACAAATGCAACTTGAGGTCACCGCTAAGACTAGATATCATATCTGCTTTAGTCTTAGAACCAACAAGCGCCACAGCAGCTCCGAAACGCCTTTCCAACTCAGTGCTTTCTATTCCTTCCCAATCATCCTCTTCATCAACCGACCCTCCCTCTTGCTCACCAATCTCACGATCACCTTGACAATTGCAAGATTCAGCCTTTTCACTCTTGCAAGTTTCAACCTTTTCATTCTCGCGAGATTCAATCTTTTCGTTCTCGAAAGTTTCAACCTTTTCATTCTTGCAAGATTCAATCTTTTCATTCTCGAAAGTTTCCATCTCGTCAATCTTTCTTTTGTTCGAAGTTTCAATCTTTTCATTGTCATCAATCAACTTCCCCTGAAACCCACATCCAAGATCATGCTCATTACAGCTTCTTATAGTGTCTTTCTCCGAGAGTTCACCACGAAGGACCTGGTTTTTAGAGTAATGTTTACAATCCTGGACCAAGAGGATCTTAAGAATAGAAAAGAGGACAACAAAGAAGATAGTAGTTGCAATAAAGTCCATGACCTTTAGGCAGAGAAATGTGTTCTGAGAGAAAGTAGGGGGAAATTGCAGAGACAGAAGAAAGTTTTATCTTGGTTGGAGAACTTTTGTAAAGGGTGGAGAGAGTGAAATCAATGGAATGTGAATGCAACCCTCCATAGTCCATATTCCTGAGAATGGCCCCTTTGAGGCGAGGTACTAGAAAACGACTCTCCCACGCCTCTCTCCCTATCATTGGAGTTTAAAGACTTGGAGTAGGATTTGAGGGTATCAAGTAAAGTTTATACTTTTATCCATATTTTATTAAATCTTATTTACATATAAATTTTTAAATATTTTAAATAGAATAAATTGTAACTTTCAGATTATAAAAGATCAACTTTATAAAGCTACAATATTTAGTTGCTAGTTGTAGCTAAGAAGACAAGATGACATGAGCGCATTTGCAAGAAAATGTACTACTGCATTAAAACAAGTAGTATCTTGAAAGCCGTTGAAGATAGTGGAAAGAGGCAAAAAAGGGACTCATTAGATTAGCAAAACTGGAAGGGCCGGGGACATCTTTCTGGTATTTGTTTCCCCATCTGGTGCTCCTAAGCCATTCTGTGTTACGAGGAAGAACACAATAAATAGGCAAAATAGCACAAATGGTTCTTGTCGCTAGTACCAAGTTCTGTCGGTGGAGAGTACTTATACTTGAGTCCTTTATATTTTCTTTTAGGCTGAGTTGGTTTGGTGATTGGTACATGGTAATATCAAGAAAGATGTTTTTCCAAGTTTGCAAGGTTCCTATTTTCTAGCCAAAGTTGAACAAGACACATCAACTAGGACCTCTGTTTCCCTAAGTAACTGGTATTGTACTCTTCCTTGTGACTAAAAGGAAATTGATACCCTTGAAGTTGACAATGGCTAACTATTAGCTAGTGTTGCCCTTTATTTCATTTGTTTTATTAGAAGGAACAGTCCACGTGTCAAGGATTAAATGTTCACGTGCAATTGAAAGAGTACTTTTAGTGTTGGCCACATGTTAAAGATGCTGGAGGCTTTGTTCCAACATAAAGTTTCTTTCAATTTAATACGGTTTGGTGATGCAAGGAAATTCAACTAGAGCTTGTGTTTGTGCCTTTTAAAGTCTTGTTTTACTAACCTAAAAAGCGAGAGAAGAATGATGATGGGACAAAAAACGTGGAAAGCAACATAAGCCATTTGCTTTAATGTAAAAGTGCCACAAAATGACCGGTTTTTTTGTAACGATTTTTGAGGTTTAAGTTTCTTATGAGAAATAAAGCTCCGGCCAAATCTAAGAGGGGCTCAACGAAATGACCGGAAAATTTTGATTGACAGTTCTTGTTCGAATATAAAGGGCGCGGATCAATCTCTAGCCGGCGGGGACCATTGACTTAAAAGGCTAAACGACTTTCAACTTTATTGTTAAAACGTAATACCATCATTTATCAGAAATTACAAATGCAACGCCTTGTCAACTAATTGGTATATCAACTTCAAAGGGCGAATGAAAAAACACAAACAAACATGAAGTACAGATGCATGAGTAGCGCTGAGCTGTAATCTATAATTTTGGAATATCAACGAATTGCAGCTAGTATTTTTACTAAACTAATCAGGCAACATGGATGCGGTGTGCAAATTGGGATGTTGGCATTGTCTAAACAGATGGGGAGTTTTCGTTTCAAGCCACAGGCCATCAACACATTCGCACATTGAGCACATGCATCACACATCGTAGATTATCATATCAATGTCCTGCCCACGTTCTATATTGTTCATGTTCTTTCTCAAAGATTATACAAAATTCAGCAACCACCAACAGCGAAGAAGAATTCGATGTTCTGTGTCAAAGATTATCATAAGGATGATTCAAGTTCCACATGTAACGGCCTCCGATGCACCGACAATTTCCATGGGAACAGCGGCCCAGTAATATGCCTACTGCGTCCGCATTCTGCTGCTTTCTGCAGCTCGCACTTGTGAGAAGTAAGGATGTGCCTGGGTTCAAAAAGAAGTGATCAGAAAGTACCTCATCTTCTCTTATTTGTAGGTGCTAGCTAGGAAAGAAAAACAACAATACACACTCAAAAACCTCCCTAATGTGTGCATGTACAAGGCTGCATTTGGAATTTGAGACCTCCCATAAGAACCAAAAGAAAAAAAAAAAAAAAAAAAGCAGAACTACACAGAAAAATGCAACTAAGCAAGCAGGCGCTTCATGACGTTCCCACTAGATAACATGGCCAAATAGAATTACCATTGCCTCTCTTGCAGTTAACCTCTCTTGGTGATCATACCGAAGGAGCTTATCAAGGAAATCAATGGCCTACATTTCAAAGATACCATAAAAAAATCAAGACCAATTTAAGGCAATGGATGCAAAGCTAGAATCAACTAAATAAAGATCAGAAACCTCTGGAGAAACAAGATGCTGATTGTCTGGATTAATAAATTTAGACCATGGCTTCCTACTGTGCCTGCAGTAGAACGAACAAACAAAGTAAGAGTAAATATTGATCATACGCTCTACTACAAGTTCATTCTACGAGGCATCCATTTAATCTAAAGTTACATTTTAGATAAAATCAAGAAAATGACATGTAGCACACCAGATGCTGCATGTGGAGACCACAAATCAATATAAGCACTACCTTAGCTCTATGAATGAAGAAATGATTTTGCAATACTGAATAAAATGACTTTTAGCAACTGACAAACCTTCCAACAAGGGCATCAAGTTGGGGATCAAGCTCCAAATGATACTTGTTTAGATATGCATTCAACTCATCAGTTCCAAGTACCTGGAATCATAGGGAGATGTCAATTATTGATTGCACAAAACTTCATTTTGAATAAATCACATGCAGCTCTACTGCCCTATCATGGTTATTATTTCAATAGATTCAATAAATACAAAAAAGCACTATTACCTTGGCAATTTTTACAAGCTGATCATGATTGTCGTGGCCATAAAAGAAAGGTTCCTTCCTAAATATCTGCATCAATTGTGAGCACCATCAGTAAGTTGGATAAGATTTTCACTAGAAACACTAGAAAAGAATGGGCATATGAAAGCTCCATGTATAACTCTCACCATTCCAGCAAACATGCATCCAAGGCTCCACATGTCCAAAGAATAGTCATAGTCCTGTAAGTCAACCAGAAGTTCGGGCCCCTTAAAGTATCTGAAAAACAGGAAAGAAAATTTAGAAATTCATCATGGATCTACCACAATGAAAAACAAATTTAAACAGCTGAGCCAGGGAAAATCAATACTTATTTTGACTTGACCTCCAAGCACCTGTAACGTTTTGGAAGTTTCCATAAATCATATTAAATAATCCCAACAAAGTGACCTCTTCATGATCCAATAAACATTAAAAGAAAGAGCTAGTCAAGGAACAGAAGAATTGTGCCATAAAATTCTTTTCCAAAGTGAAGAGAGATAAAGCATATATCATTCTCATTTTAATTTAGCAAGTCACCAATCACCCAACTTCAATTTTCATATATACCATTTTAATTTTGCAAAACCAATCAACCCACTTCAATTTTCATATATACCACCAAAAAAGGGGGGTTCCTTTCAATAATCTCACAGATCAGGGTTAAATATATGGTCTTACATAATAATCTAGAGACAGAGAGAGAACATGCCATATGATTTTGATTTGCTGCTATGGAAAACAACATTAGTTTCAATTTTTTTCCTGTGCAGGCCATTATTGGAACATTTCATATAACTACAAATCATATTGAGGACAAAAGAAATTGGATAAGATGTCATCAAAATTCTAACCTTGATGCCACTCTAACATTATACTCTTTGCCAGGATGGTAAAATTCAGCAAGACCCCAGTCTATCAAACGAAGCTTTCTTAACTCATGGTCTATCATAACATTGTGAGGCTTGACATCCCTATGCATTATTCCTTGTGAATGGCAGTAATCCAATGCCTGTACCAAGAAAAGAGAACTTCATTTATTAAAAACTGTTCATTCTATTCTCATGATGTATCATTTATGTGAGGGACAGAGAGATGCTACAGATAAATTACCTTGAGAAGCTCGTATATGTAGTAGCGGATGTCATAATCAGTCAAAGTGGGATACAGAACTTTGAAATCTGTGCTGTTCACGAATTCAAATATCAGGCTAGGTGTTTTTGAATGCTGATCTCTGACAACATCCAGAAGCTTCACAACATTTGGGCCACCGCAAAGGTTCTGCAGGATCTTTATTTCTCTCTTTATCTGCAGAGATATCAATAAACTATCACGCTATGCCCCAAACTACTTCCCAACTTGGTTTGCAGCAAAGAATTGCTCTAAAGGGCTTGCAAATTATGTCACCCACAAATTATAAAAACATTGAAACAATCACCTTCTTTTTCTTTACAGGTTTGAGAATCTTGATTATGCACCGCTCTTTGCTATTCACATTAATGCCTTCAAAGACCTCACTATACTTCCCCCTCCCAACTTTACGAACAACTTCATAATCATCTTGGTCGCTGAAAACAATATAACAAGCTCAAGAACAATGCAGAAGAAGTAAAACACTATGATTAGTGCAGACAAATGAAAAGTATAAGAATCCCAGAATTATATATTAATCAAGTCTGATCATAAACCAACACATTGCAAGGAGTAAACTAACACAGACAGACCTAAAGAACGCAAAAACAAATGTGAAGTCAATAACTTTGTGCAACCCAAATCTGAAAGTATCTTGGTATCATGGTTTCATTTGCGTGATTATCTTATTAACGCTGGACGTGTAACTCTTTAACAAATTTCTTTTGAAACACTATCTTGAAGCTGTTTTAAGACTTCATAGCAGCAAATACACCAAACACACATTACTTCGCTTCAGTCATTCAATTACACAATTCTTTTCATGTAACACAGCCCATCAAGCGATCCAACACCGTCCATTGAATCCATCAAGAAGTAGAGTCCATTTGACCGATGTACTCTACTAAACCAGAAAATCGCACTTAGCTCAGTGTAGGTAATCTACCAAAACAAATCAAGGCCAAATTTCAAAAAAAGCATCGATACCAATCGCACTCAAAAAAAAATTCAGAGAACAAAAGTGGAAGAAATGATAAAGGAATCAGATTAAACCTAAACGATTAGGGTTCTAAAAAAGATCAAGAAAAAGAAATTACCCCCATTGAACAGTGAGAGACTCATAATCCCAGTACTCCCTGGGACGAAGAACGTTGACGTCCGCATAGACTCTAGATTTCGACATGGATCAGAGGAAAGAACCCGAACAGGAGATGAAGCAGTAGTTGATATTATCGCAGATATCGTATTCTTCGTCGAAGTGGGTACAGGGAGGGTAGTGTGATATTATTGGTATTGGATTGGGAGGATGGGGGTGGGAGTGGGGTGGTGCGCAGGTTAGGCTGATGCGCTACAAGCTCAACCTATGGGGAAAAAGGATTCATGTCATGCGCCACGATCCCATTATCCACCAATCACGATAAATTTAATTAGGATTCACTAAAAATTTTTCCAAATTTTGTAATTATAATTTGAATTTAGAAAAATGATAATTAAATATTTATTTAATTTTTTAATTCTAACTCGATATTAATATTTTCGTTAATATTACTAGACAAAAATTATAAATATTTATGCACATCAGATTTGATTAAATTTAACTAAATTACGTTATTTTAAGATTAAAATTCTTAAACCAAACTTTATCTTACTAGTCCGAGACAACGACATTTTGTCATGCTCGTATTGACAACAACTTGAATGAAATTCTAATTTGCCACTTTGTCACATTAGTGTGAGACAATGACGATACAGTTTTTAGTAATCTGAATGAAATCTAAATTTGCTGTTCTAGACTTTTTTTTTTTTTTTCTGTACAAGAACAAAATGATTTAAGATTTTCAAAAGAAAGAAAAGTTAATGTATTATAGAGTTATACAGTAAGCAGGAATCATCGTACAGGCTTTGGTTGTGTCTGCTCAAAATCGAAAACCTCAAACATGAGCCGTCTCACATCAGGCTTACCATACACGGCATAAGAAAGACCGTGGATGGCTTGTTGAACAGATGTTGAGGCAGGGTTTCTTAACCTTCGATTGTGCTCAAATGCATCTTGAACCTGTTCAGAGTAGATTATGAATCCATGGAGATGCTTCTCTCTCAAGTACCTTCCGCAGAATTTGTTCATAAGAAGTCGACGGTGTCTCTCTTGTAGCCACTTTCCCGGTGCATCCAGATGCTTCATCAGTAGCCTCTCTGCCATTACCAGATCCTAAAAACAAATGACAACATATATCATTTAATTTGTCGGAGATATGCCTCACTTTAGAAAACCATTAGTTTAAGGAAAACGTGGTTTCCAACATCCTTCCCTCTCCATTTACCGAAGAGTTCAAGACCACCTTACCTGGATCTTTTGGCCAACATATTCCAGTCGCTCGTAGCAAAATCGAGGATGTTCAAATTTGTGTTTTGATGGATGCAGGAAACAAAGCTGTCATAGTGCGAGAGATAAATAATACATCAGAGCAGAAGTGGACAGATAAATTCTTCGTATGACAAAGTTAATCTACTACATGAATCGTGCAGTGGAGGTAAATGACTAGTCTGAATAGTCATTAGAAAAAGAATCTAACTTGAATTAACGGTACTCAAAACTAACTCCAATGCATTCCACTTCATCAATGAAATGAAACAGAAACTAAGTGCCTGAAATACATTGTTAAATGCGATACAGTTTATATAGTTTATATGTGTCAGGTGTTTAGCTGAAAAAAAATATTTATTTGGAAATAATAACGATTAAATAGAAAAATAAAAGAAATAAAGAGAGCTATTTACGTGAACTGGCGCCATGCCTCCGCAAATAAAATTTGCTGATTAATTTGAAGAATACAAAATGTGAAGAGTAAAACTCAAAACCCCAAAACCCAATTACACTCTATATTCTCTCACACTTTCTTCTTTGTTTTTTCCACTGTGAAACCATGCAAATAAATGGGTTTATACAGGTATGGTTTGCATTCAAACTTCGGTGAAAATAATGACAAGTTTCATTGCCCAATTCCATTAAGTTCATTAGATAAACAAATGAGCCAAGTAATGTTGATTTCTTCCACTAAAAAATGCTTAGATATGGACATGTCACGCAAGTCTAAGAAGAAAGAAGCGGATGACAAAAAATGTCTTATCATGGGTTTGAAAAAAATTCAAGGCACACATTAACAAAACTCCATGTTAGCCTAAATTTTCTTCTCGACGCAGAAAATTAATGAACTTTACTCCACCTTCTCCAAATAAGCCTTTAGAATAGTAATTCACATCAATATGCTTTGTCCTTTCATGAAACATTTGATCTTTTAAGTGAATAACACTTTGGCTATCACAATAGACGAAAATCACCATATGGTCCAAATTGAGCTATCCAAATAAACCTCTTAACCAAATGACTTTGTTTATCGCCTTAGTAACTACCATGTATTTTGCTTCTGTAGTGGACAGAGCTACAATAGACTGCAAAGTAGCTTTCCAGCTAATAGCAGTATCTCCAAGAGTAAATACACAGCATGTGATGGATCTTCTTTTATCAAGATCACCTGCATAGTCTGAATCAACAGAACCAATACTCCTTCCAAATTCCAAACAAGAATTAGTGATAGCTTGCAAATATTTCAAAATCCATTTCACCGCTTGCTAGTGCTCTTTACCAAGATTAGCCATATATCTACTAAAAACACTGACTGTATGTGCAATATCAAGGCAAGTACACACCATAGCATACATGAGATTACCAACAGCATTAGCATATGGAACATGCAACATATACTTGATTTCATCATCTGACTGTAGTAACATACTACGTAGAAAGTCTAAAATGAGCAGCAAGCGGGGTACTTATAGGTTTAGCGTTTTCATGCCAAAACGCTCCAAAAGCTTTTCAACAAAACCTTTTTGAGAAAGGTAAAACTTTCCAACAACTCTATCTCTTCGAATCTCTATCCCTCGAATTTTCTTCGCTACTCCTAAATCTTTCATCTCAAATTCACTACTCAATTCTGACTTCAATGTCTTGATTTCAGACATATTCTTGACTGCAATAAGCATATCATCTACATAAAGCAGCAAGTACACCAATGAGCCATCTTTAACTTTTCTAAAATACACACAACTATCATACTAGCTCCTAAAATAGTGGTGACAAACCATGAAGGAATCAAAGCAAGCAAGGCACAATTAGAGCTATGTTTAACATGTGAAAATACATCATTAAAGTCAACTACATGTGCTTGATTATAGCCCTTAGCAACCAACCGTGCCTTGTACTTTGCATCTTCAACACCTAGAATGCCATCTTTCTTCTTAAAGACCCATTTGCAACCAACTATATTCTTGTCTTTTGGTGGCTTGACCAAATCCCAAGTTTCATTCTTATGGAGAGACTTCACGTCTTCCTGCATAGCGATTAGCCATTTAGCTGAACCATCACAAAAAATAGCTTCTGAATACGAGGAAGGTTCATCAATATCATCAATTTCTTGCGCCACTGCCAAAGCATATGCAACATAATATGTATCAACCAATATTTGAGGTATTTTTCTCTCCCTTCTTGGCCTACGTGTAGTGATAGAATGCTCCTCTTGTGATATCTCAATAGGAGCAGGCAACTGAACTTGGTCTTGCTGTGAAACACCATCTTCTAAAGGCAAATTCTCCTCCTCAACTTCCGTATGCTTTTCAAAATTTTTCACACTAGTGTCAAAAGAGCTAGGATTGTTTGGGTGAAGCATAACAGACTCATCAAATACAACATCCCTACTGATTATAGCTTTGGATGTCTTAGGATCAGAAAACCAAGCTTTATATCCCTTTACACCATGAGGGTAGCCAATGAAAATGCCATTTTTAGATTTGGCCTCCAATTTACCATCATTAATATGAACATAAACTAGGCAACCAAATACCTCAAATTAGAGTATTCAGCAAGTTTTTTAGACCACAATTCTTCAAGAGTCTTACAATCAATAGCTGTAGACAGAGAACGATTCACCAAGTAGCAAGCTGTAGAAGCTGCCACTACCTAAAAATCTTTTGATAGGCCTGAATTAGATAGCATGCAGTAAACTTTTTCTAGCAGAGTTCTATTCATGCGCTCGGCTACACCATTCTGTTGTGGGGTCCCTATAACTGTGAGACGTTTGTCAATACCTTCATCTTTATAGAATTTATTAAATTAACTGTCGCAGAACTCCAACTCATTGTTAGTGCGAAGATGTTTTATTTTCTTGGTTGTTTGCTTTTCCACCAAAACCTTCCATTGCTTAAAAGGTAGAAAACACATTATTCTTGTGTTTCAAAAAATACACCCATATCTTTTTGGAGCAGTCATCAATGAAGGTAAGCATATATCGAGCATCACCTTTAGAAGGAACACGATCAGGCCCTCAGAGATCTGAATGAATATAATCCAGAGTACCTACAGTCTTATGGACTGCAGTACTAAAATTGACTCTTTTCTGTTGCCAAAAATGCAGTGCTCACAAAAATCTAACTTTGTTGTACTCTAAACACTTAAAAGACCCCTCTTGCTTAAAATATCCAGACCTCTTTGACTCATGTTTCTGATCTTCATATGCCACAATTTAGTGACATCAAAATTTGACATAGTAGATTAAGTGATGGCAGTTGAATTGTAACAACAGATCCTTACAACACATATAATCTACCAGTTTGTCTCAAACACTTCATCACAACGAGAGCACCTTTAAGAACTTTCAAAACCCAATTTCCACCAGTAAATTCACAACCAGAATCTTCTAATGTACTTACAGAAATAAGATTTTTCTTTAAGTAAGGAACATTTCGAACTTCAGTAAATGTTCTCACCACACCATCATGCATTCTGATTTTGACTATGTCAATTCTAGCAATCTCACAAGGGTAGTCATTAGCCATGAAAACAACTTTACCTTGAATAGGTTTGTAGGTAGCGAACAAATCCTTATTGTGGCATAGATGAAAAATGCAAGCAGAATCCAAAATCCTCCTTTGTGTAGATTTGGCACCATCTCTGCTTATTGAGAGAACATCACAAGCTCTTTCTTTAACAACACTGGCTTCGACAGGCTTTTCTTCATTTTTCTAATCTTTATTCTGCTGCTTGTTCTTTAATTCTTTAATTTATAGCAGTTTGACTTAATGTGCCCCTTTTTCTTGCAACAATTACAAACAAGATTCCTATATCTAGATTTGGATCTAGACCTTGGTTTTTGGCTGCTCGAAGAGCCATTATCTGTTGACCTTCCTCTAACGAGTAGACCTTTTGTTGGACTATCATTTCTACTTGTTCCAAGCTCCTTATCAATGAGTTCCTTTGAAGACAAAGTTGCCTTAACATCCTCAACTTTAGAGTTTGCTGACTATAAATCAAAGCATCTCTAAAGTGCTTGTAGGACAGAGGAAGTGAGCGAAGCAACATAAGAGCTTCATCTTCATCTTCATAAGGAATCTCCATATTTTCTAAATCCATTAAAATAGTGGAGAATTCGTCAATGTTAGATTTGATAGGTGTACTTTCGGCCATATTGAGTGTATACAGTAGGTGCTTAGCTACCAGTTTGGTGGTCAAATTCTATAAGTTGTGCAGGAGAAGATTGCCAAAGACCTATGGAACAAGCTTGAGTTTTTGTAAGAATTCATTTGACAAGAATAACTAAATGGTAGCAAGGGCTTTATCATCCATCTCCCGCTTCTTTGCCTCATCCATAATAGTGGGTAATTTATCTTTACCCAATAGTGCCTGATGCAAACCGTTTTGAATCAAGATCACGTGCATCTTGACTTGCCACATGGTGAAACTCATAGTACGGTCGAATTTCTCAATATCAAATTCTGTCGCTGCCATGAAAAATCCCAAATAAATATGGTAGCAACTCTGATACCACTTGTTAGGTGTTTAGTTGCAGAAAAATATTTATTAGGGAATAATAACAAAAAAATAGAAAAAAAAAGAGACAGCTATTTACGTGGTTTGGTGGAGTACCTACGTCCACGAGTGAGGGAAGAATAAAATTCACTAATTAATTTGAAGAATACAAAATGTGGAGAGTAACACTCAAAACCCAATTACACTCTATTTTACTCTCTCACCTTCTTCCTTGTCCTCTGTGAAATCATACAAATAAATGGGTTTATATAGGGTATGGTTTGGCTTCAAAATTTGGTGAGAATAATGCCACATTTCATGCCTAATCCCATTCAATTAACTTGATAGACAAGTGAGCCAAGTAAGGGTGATTTCTTCCAGGATATAGACGTGCCATGCAAGTCTAAGAAGAAAGAATGGTATCAAATTTGTTAATGTTTGCCTTGAATTTTTTTCAAAACCCATGATAAAGACATCATGTTTACCATTCTTTCTTCTTAGCCTTGTGTGACATGTCCATATCTAAGCATTTTTTAGTGGAAGAAATCACCATTACTTGGCTCACTTGTCTATCAAGTGAATTGAATGGAATTAGGCAATGAAACGTGGTATTATTCTGATAGAATCCAGAAAACAAGTAAGGAAAAATATGTATTTGCTATAGATTTCTGTAAGGAATACAAACGATAAACTGGTTTCAAAAACCAGGACCTCCAGCCTACGGCTCACACTCTCACTCAACAGTATACGCAATCCTCGCTCCTCACACCTACTGCTTATTTATACTAAGAATCTGTTAGGAATAACAGATTCGGTTAGCTGACAACCAATCATGAGGTTGTCAGCCCCCTCCCCGTAACTAACCTCATATATGTGTATATATATATATATTTACTATATCTGTAAATATTATTCTGAGTTGTCTTGGGTCTATCAATACTCCCCCCCATCAGAAAATCTAGCTTGCTTCCACTTCATTTCCTTCCAATTCCTCCTCCTGTTTTGTTTCTTCATCAAGGACTGTAATAACATTCAGATTTATCATTTTACACTGATGGCCTAGGGTGTATTTTTCGTCGCATTTGAAACACAGCCCCCGTCTCCTCTTCTCCTGTAGCTCCTTAAAGGTTAAACGCTTAAAATTTCCCTCTCCTTTGTCGGTGACAGTGGCCCAGCCTGCTTTAACCCCACCTTTGTCCTGCTCTCCAGCTGTTTCCCACCCCTTGTGCCCACCATAGCCGATTGTCCTATTACCCCCCATGACTTGGTTTTGCCCCAGTATTTTATTTTTTTCTTCAATCTGTTGAGCTAACAACATCATTCGACCCAAGCTTTTAGGATTAGCAATTAAAAGCTCCACTCTGATCTCCTTCGATAGCCCATTCAAGAATGAACTCTCCAACACTTCATCGGGCAAGTCAGGCAATGGAGCAGCTAGCTCCTCAAATCTGCAAATATAGTCTTCCACGGTGCCCGACTGTTTAATGGCCAATAGATGCTGACATGGGGTCCCCTCTTGGATGGGTCTGAATTTTTTTACAAGCAGTTCCTTACATTCCTCCCAATCTCTGATCGGTCTTCTGCCCTCCACCCATCGAAACCATGCCAACGCTCTCTTCTCCATGCTAAGGGATACCAACTCCATTTTCTCCCTCTCATTGAATCTGCCCACTGAAAAAAATCGCTCCACCCTATAAATCCACCCATCCGGATCATCTCCATTAAATACCGGCATTTCCACCTGCCTAGTTCGGCAGTCCCTTCGAGGCTCTCTGGGTCGCACATAACCCGGTGGTGGATCCTCTGTGTAGCCTCCCCATTCCTCTCTCGGCAGCTCAGGTTCCCGCTCGCCTCCCCCCGGTGGCCCACGTCGACTCCCTGCCTGGCGCGCCCACCCTCGGAATGGCTCTGGTTGAGTTGAGTTGTTCCACCCGTACTCCAGTGGATACTCCGTCCGACCCTCCTTATCTGGAGAGTGTCGCCGGAACTCCCCCCTTGATTCGACACCCGACGTTGGCCCACGACTCCCGCCAGGTTCCATCGGCCCTTTTCCCTTGTCCACTAACGCCTCTCCCTCCTTTCGGTGATTGCCCGACGACTCTCCACTTTTGCCGGCTTCTCTGTGACTCACCAACATCGTCATCATTTCACGCAACTCCTTCATCTCCGACTGTGATCGCTCCCAGTTTCTTTGCACTTCTTCCTCCTCCAGTCTCCGTTCCTCCCTCATCAGCTCAAAACTTTTCTGAAAATCATCACGTAAGTTCTCGATTTCCTTCTCTAGCCCATCCATCCGATTCTCTCCCTTCTTGTTAGCCATTGTTAGGATCCTTGCTCTGATACCAGTGATAGAATCCAGAAAACAAGGAAAAATATGTATTTGCTATAGATTTCTATAAGGAATACAAACGATAAACTGGTTTCGAGGACCAGGACCTCCAGCCTACGGCTCACACTCTCACTCAACAATATACGCAATCCTCGCTCCTCACACCTACTGCTTATTTATAATAAGAATCTGTTAGGAATAACAGATTCGGTTAGCTGACAACCAATCATGAGGTTGTTAGCCCCCTCCCCGTAAGTACCCTCATATATGTATATATATATATATTTACTATATCTGTAAATATTATTCTGAGTTGTCTTGGGTCTATCATATTCTCACCAAAGTTTGAAGTCAAACCATACCTATATAAACCCATTTATTTGCATAGTTTCACAGAGGAGAAACAAGAAAGAAAGTGTGATAGTAAAATAGTGTAATTGGGTTTTGGGGTTTTGAGTGTTACTCTCCACATTTTGTATTCTTCAAATGAATTAGTGAATTTTATTCTTCCCTCGCTCATGGATGTAGGCATTGTGCCAAACCACCTAAATGGCTGCGTGTCTCTTTTTTTTTTTTATTCCTCTATTTTGTCATTATTATTCCCAAAAAAATATTCTTCTGCAACTAAACACCTAATAATATGGTCAACTAACTATCTCGGACTTTCTCATCTTACTTGATGGATTAAGTTACGCGCAATACAGTTTATAAGGATCATTCTACCAGGTCGTTATAGGAGTTGCTAACTATATGCTCAAGCATTTCTATTCTAAACACTTGTCTACTTGGAATAATGTGTTGCTAGGGAAAAGAATTTGGTTTCTGTTTAAAGATTAGGAAGCTTTATAGGTCAGGTGGGTTCACACTATTATCTTGAAAAGGAAAATTTTCTGGAATACCTCTCCTAACAACTGTTGTTTGTGGAGTTGGAGGAAAATTTTGTATGTTAGGGACCAAATTGGGAACCAATTCAAATTTAGAATTGGAAATGGAAACTCTACTTTCTTATGGCAGGATCCTTGGCATCCAAGAGGTATCTTAATGGCTCATTCTACTCCTAGGGTGATCAATGGGTCTGAGCTACCTATGACTGCAAGAGTGTCTGAAGTAATCAAAAACAATGAATGGTGTTGGCAAGAGTCAACAGTTGGGACTATTAGTAACCTAGAACCTTTACAATACTATCCAGATTCTTCAAAAGAGGATAGTTTAGAATGGCTAGCTAGCTCTTCGAAGCAGTATACAAATGCTTCTGCATAGACCTTCTTGAGACCTCCAATTCAGACAGTTCCTTGGTATAAAATTGTATGGCATAAAAGGAATAGTCCTAGGTGTTCCTTCATATTATGGTTAGCCTTCCTGAATAAATTGCAGACAAGGGACAAACTTCTTTATCTCCACACCCCTAATCGGTGTTCCTTGTGTGTTTTGGACTTGGAGACTATTGAACATTTATTCTTTGAATGTCCTTTCTCAAAAACTGTTTGGTCAAAAGCCTAAGCCACTTCCAAATCCACCTACCTCACCTAACCAATCTTCAATCCATTTTATTATGGGTTAATCAGTCAACTACCTCCAGAACCTGTAACATAAATACCTTCTTCATTATCCTTTCTATTAATGTTTATAACCTGTGGACTGAAAGAAACCTGTGAACCTTTAAAGATGAAGCCTTGGATGTAGGGAGTTTCTATACGCGAATGATCTTTCAAGTTATGGAACACCTCCGCTCAAACACTGAGAGAAGGTAAAATGTTTGTATTTCTTTTATTTCTAATGAATTGTCTATAGGCTTTGACTCTAGGTCCAAGTTCCGGAAAAGAAAGGGCAATCCCATACCTGGCTACAACAGAATCACCATAAGATGAAGGGCAAGCCCCACACTCCACCAAACTTTGATTATGGAAACATGGTACTAAAGCGACAAGGGGATTCCAAGACCCCTCTCCCACGGACGTTGCTTGTTAACAAGGTAGTTTAGTTCGGATTCCACTATAAAGATTCCGAATTGAAAGGTGAAAAATCAAATTATGATGTATTGTTACTCAGGTAAAGGATTAGTAGTGAGGTTGGATTGGTTGATGGGATATATATGTTTGTTACTAGAAAGGAAGCTACCGGCAAGAGGGTTCTGTTATGTCCATCGTAGTGTAGTTTTGGCTTGGTTTGATATGGTGGTTTGCATAATGATGGAAACTTTGTAGTGCTTTATATGTTTTGAGAGTTATGGTTTGGAAAAGAGATTGCAGATTGGGCAATCTCTAGTTGTACATAACTTTTGATTATTTATAAATTTTTACTGATCTTCCAAAAAAAAAAACTGCTGCTCTATAGGACAGCAGAATCGTACTTTGGACTTGGATGAATTTTAGCCATAAACAGAACTGATAATATATCCACAAAGGACATAACATGAATGGCATTATGGATACATGCAAGTATGATTCCCAGCATACAAAAAGTTGAATATACAAACACATATAATGCCATATCAAGGACACAAAAAGGAGGTACCTGTAACCCAAGTCCAAGTTCGATGTTCCTGGCCTCGGTGATATCTGGAATTCTATCTGTCATTGCTAAAGGGTACCCTAGCCTTTGCATAACCTGAGGTTTGCTGTCAAAATCCCATAAATTTCCTCGGAATCGGTGCATGCCTGGAGGCACACAAGCCCTAAAGAGCCTTGGATGCGCAAAGAGGGCATCTTCTGGAGGCTGAAAATGCAAACAATATTACAGAAATAATATATAGACTCATTTATCTAATCTGCCGGTAAGATAATATTTATATAGTTAAAAGTGGGAACAAGGAATCAACAACTATCTCACTAAGAACTTATACAAACATGTCCATAAAAACACCTTATTTCTGTCCTTTATTTTAAATGTATAAGTGATAATAATCCGATAAAAAGAGTGAACAAAGAAATAAAGCTTGCCTTATAAGCAGCAACGTCTTGCCAACTAAGCCGATTGCCTTCAAACTCTATAGAAACATAATCTACATCTTCAAGTTGTCTCCTCAATTTGGGTTGGCAATCCTCAGCTTCTGGGTCCATCCCAAACACTTCAAAAAGGACACGATATACCTCAGGCATGCCAAAACATAAATATATTGCCCCAAATAAAGCCCAGAAGACTGACCTGTCATAAAAAGAAAAACTTAATGCACAGTGTAATCCATACTGTAATGACGACTTACAAGTGAAGACAACTATCAAGTTTACCAGGAAGCTATAAATTGTAAGCCATTATGAACAGGTGAAATCCATTAACCACATCAGGCATTCAGAATCCTCTCGAGGAGATCATCAAATTTAAAGGAATGATTTGGTTTGAATCAGGAAGCTGATACATAGTATTATCAACACATATGGGTCCCAATCCAAGCCACTCTATTCAAATATTAACAGATGTCCCAGAAATGGGATCAATACCTTCTGTTCTGGTGTGAAATATGTCTTTGTCTAGGCACATAAGAAAAGGTTAAATTGACACGTATTGGCTCTGCGCAACAGCCTACCGATTTAATTTTAAGGATCTTAATCAATGCAACTATCATTTATTCAACGTACATCATCCCAACAGGTCCCTGGCCTCCAAATTTCTAGTCAACTCTACTTCTGATGTCAACCTTATCAAATAGATAAACTTCATAGCAAATCATGTTCTTCCCATTTAAACATCATCATGATATTATCACTTGCATGTGGATGAAACATAATTGACAAAATAATAGTTTCAACGATCTGTGTTACCAATGCACCATTATATGGAATAGGTTAGTATCCCCTAGCTATACCATATACTATCCATGTTATTGATGCTTGGTGCAATGTTAAATATTCGTTTTGGTTGCACTCAAATCCCAATAGGCTATCAATTCACCACTAAATACAGTGGTTCAAATTCGTATTTTAACCCCAGACCACAATAAACTGCGACATAGGGCTCCCAGCATGAGTTTGTTCCTCTTTTGCTCCCCAATCGTCGAAATATAATCCTCATGTAAAAATAAAAGTATCATTGTGTCCTCATGCTTCCTGCGGCTGAAAAATCTCAATTAAGATCTTTCATCGAGATGCACAGCCATATGCCTATGTATTAATCATTCACATTGTCAGCACTAAACCAAGAATAACACTTCCCAGGTCGGCATCCTTTCTCTCTTCATTTGTCTAAATTAATGGACCACCAAGGTAGGAAAGATATTAAGACTACCACATTAAGAGAAACAATCTTGATCCATAAACCACAATTAAGAGGAGAAATTACCCATGTTACCAAACTTCAGAACGAAACTAGAAATAAAAGTTAGCCAAAACATAATTGAGAAGCAGAACCACACTCACTTCACTATCGGTTCACGATCCTTCCTGACCAACTTGTCCATATCATCATAAGGGACTATCAAATTCTGCAAACTGGCAGCTTTAATCCATTTAGGCAAATTCCTCTTACCAATCAACCCAAACACTCTTTCTCTCACAGGTCCCGGCGACTCCCTCGGATACCTCTGCAAGAAAAACTCGCACAACGCCAATTCCAACACATACTGACCCAAGAACCAAAGCCTAGAATGCGCAGACCTCACGTGCCTTGCATTAGTCCTCTCACAGCTCGGATGCTGAAACGCCATATACAACAACGTATCGAACTGTTTCGCAGGATTATCATCCCCCAATCTCTCCGACGGTTCTAGAGGGTACCCTAATGCTTGTTTGGCCTCGAGC
Organism: Erythroxylum guanchezii; assembly: GCA_025629825.1. Lineage (NCBI taxonomy): Eukaryota > Viridiplantae > Streptophyta > Magnoliopsida > Malpighiales > Erythroxylaceae > Erythroxylum > Erythroxylum guanchezii. The sequence continues at coordinate 28,256,468 of JAOTAX010000196.1, forward strand.
AAGTACTCGTCGATCCAAGTCTTGTCAGCATTGTTGAGGCGGGAAGAGGGCAAGCAAGAACTCAATAGAGGAAACTGTTTGAGCGACAGTTGTGGGCTGTTAAGAAACCTGTCAGTGAGCCTCTTGTCGTCGAGCGGAGGGCGTAGTATGAATCTTTTGGGTGGCAATCTTCTCTTGGGAGAGGTTATCTTTTTGCGCTCTTGAAGCTCTTTGAGCAGTCTCTGTGGGCTGTTCTGGGGTAGCTCCTGTGGATCAATGGCGACAGAGAGAACCCGGAAATGATTGGGGACTAAATGGCATTTGCGATGCAACTGGAGAGGAAACGGAGAGAAAGAGAATGCAAACGATAGGTCGGAGGGTCTCGGGAGCTGTGAGAAAGAAGAAGAGAGCTCCATAAGTGGGAGGTCTCAGAGAATTGAAGATATTTGATGGAAGTCCTGTGTTACAAATTGATTACATGAATAAACGTGGAAGGCAGTGAAGAGGGGTTTAGAGGTTGGGGTTTTTGCTTTGGGGAGGAGCTAATGGTTGATTTGGATGGATAAGGCCAACACAATTGGAAAGATGATATTTTTGGAACTTTGGCTTAAACATCAAAACGCTACGTCGTCTGACATTTATTTACAATTGATCATTTTTGCTGGGCTGAAGCTTCGTTACGGTGGGATATAATAAAATCTCTTCAAAAATATATATAAATTTACTAATAAATAAGTCTTTAATATTTTATTATTTATAAATTAATCTTAAACTTACTATTTTTTTATTTAAACAAAATTTAAGAATAAATCCTTAAAAGATCTTGTGTTGTGTAAATAAATTTTCCTTATTATAATATGAGTCTATTAATTGTGTCAAGGTATAATTTTTATTTAAGATGGAATGAATTTTTTAATTTTAAACTTTTTAAAATTTGCATAAAAAAATTAAGATAAGTCTGCCTATTCACTGATACACACATCAAACAATTTACTATAACAACAACAATTGTTAGTGTAGCGCCCCCTTACTTCAAAGTATACACCGGGACGCCCGTAGGTCATTTCGATACATATCATACGATAAGAGTAAGCTACGAACAATCACTACTGTACTTCACATGGCATCATAATAATAAAACATCAGTACAAACTCACAACTTTTTTATTAAAAAAACCTAAAATTTGCCCCATTTCATTTCATCAAAATCAGAAGTTTATACAATTGTCATTGTTTACTGTACACTACTACAAAAACCCTAGTATAACATGCTACATAACCAGGGATAATATATCAGCTCTATCTAGGTCATCCCAAAAGTCTCAGCTGACCGACCTGTGAGCCATGACTTCTCTCGCCAACACAATCTACACGGCTAGAAAAGTCCCTCTGGAGCTAGGAGTCTACTCTCGGTCCTGAAAAATATGTTACAATTTTGGGTGAGTTTGCGAACTCAGTGAGGTAACCATCATCGATGGTTTATTCAATTCATGTAACAATCAAGCATATCACAATGATTTCATAAGTGCACATTTATCAAAAATACCATATGATCACATAGGCAACACTTTCATTTTTTTTCACATAAGCATAAGGCATTTTGCCTTGCACTCAATCAAAGGGATTAAACCAAATGCATATGCAATTTGCATGTGACACTTTTCCAATTTATTACGGTATTGTGACCGAGCGCCTGAACTGTCCCAATATGGGCACATTAGTAGTTGAGCCTGAGGCTCTGAATCACTGTGGGGCTTGAGGCCCGAATACAATCGTTGAGCTTTTTGCTCTCGGTGGCTGCTCCGGTCACAACTGTCATTATCTGATCATTGCATATGTGACAAATAAGCAGCATATATATCACAGTCAACACGCATGTCACAATTTATCACATTACAAGCAAGTAGTTCTCAAATTCACATACAAATAGTACTTCTATGTCATAACTCTCCAATACATCGGACCTTCTGTCCGAAATCTACAATCAGAAACAAATCTCAACCCCACCATTATTCGCCACAGGATTATAAGCAATTAATAATTGAAAGAATCGTCTAGGTCACTCACCAATAGCTTCCGAAGCTAATGCCTGGAAGTCTCGGCAACGTCTGTGGGTTGACGTTCCAAAAGCGCCTCTATAACAATTCAAATACACAGATATTACAAATTGTACAATTAGAAATATTTAATGCACATGTAGAAATGAAAATGTGTACAATGCATGTTCGCGATATTCCCGGTATTATTTCACAAATCACATCAGAAAATATTCCCCCACTTTTTTAGAAATCCATGGACACCAAAATCACTCAATTCGGATCTCTATAGGTCTAATCTCAAAAATTTGCTAATTGCCATAGAGAGCAATTAAATGACTTACAAATCCGACGCCTCGAAAATCAAGTCAATCAGAGGTCGGATGAAAAAGTTCTACACACAAGAATAGCAAAAGGGTCAAATTAGAACAAAAAAAAAGATAAGAAAATTTGCACTTATTTCCCTCTCTTCTACCACAATGCCTAACTTTTCACACAACTATCCAAAAATTACAAATGAGGTCTCATTGGAAAGATCACAGAAAATCCTAAAAGTTCCTTCAAGGACTCTTAAACGAATTTCTCCCCTAAGGGTGTCAAAAAGTCAATCAAAGTTTCTGCCTAATCACAATTTTCCACACAGCACAACATTCTTCTAAAAATCATATCTTCCTATTCCCTTTGCCAAAAATTCCAAGCTTTATATCAAAAGAAATATCAAAACATATTCTACAACTTTCATGAACAACTT
>JAOTAX010000196.1:28285666-28317080 GCA_025629825.1 Erythroxylum guanchezii
CCCCCCCCCCCCCCCCCCCCCCCCCCCCCCCCCCCCCCCCCCCCCCCCCCCCCCCCGCAAGGTAGATCTTAATATAGTTTCTTTTTTATCCAATCCATCATGGGCAACGACATTTTTTTATGGTGGGCAACCTCTATATGCATATATATCTTCTTTTTTTAAAAAAATTTGAGGGTGGGCATTTGCCCACCCTCCCTTAGCAGTAGCTTCGCTACTATGTAAAGGTGTGTGTTTCTTTAGATGTAATTAAAGAGAGTATGTTCAATAAAGAAACTAAAAGAAAAAATATGAAAGTTGACAACATACATGCTTTCTTGGCAAAAAGCAGAGAAAGGAGCAAGAGCAGAGGTCCCAAAGGATGTGATAAGTTTAAGAATCGATCAAAGTCTAGAGGTGACAAAAGCTTGAAAACACACCACTATTGCAAAAAGTTAGGACATATTAAAAGTTTTTATTATAAGTGAAAGAGTGATCATAAAAAGCAAAATTATCATAATAATGAAGATAATAAGAATATAGCCGCAACGACTTCAAGAATGGATGATGAAGTATCCCTATTTTATACGACAAGTGAATGTTTCCATATCAGTAGTTGAGCTTCTGAGCAGCTGATTGACATTGGAACTTCATATTATTGTCTTAAAAAATTGGAGAACTTCTCAAATTACGAGAACAAAGACTTTGGGACATTTTTTTTAAAATTTTATCATGCAAGTGCTAATGATGGCATGTTATGACTTCATCATACCCTACTTTTACCCGATCGAAAGGAAAGTTTGTTCCCTTTCCTTCTTACTTGGAATGTAATACTTGAATGCAAAAAATTGGGCTCTTAATAGGGAAATCAGGTAACTATAAGAAAAGAAGGCATATCATTCTCGAATTTGCAATTATTACATTTTCATCATGCATTGAATAAATCTTTGATAATATATAGTTTATAAATTTTATGAACATGATATATTATTTAGTAAATTAACAAAATCAATTAAAAATTTATGATCTTAATATATTATTTAGTAAATTAAGTAAAGAATTTAATTAAATTGATAGTAAGAATCTCAATTCCTCATTATAATATTTAAGTATCTCAATTTATCATTATAATATTTAAGTGGCTAAAAGAGTTTTTATTTTTTAAAAAAACTACGAGTTGGTTCTAATTAATTGTTAGTCTCGTGAATTGTTGGACCCCCTCTAAAGATTTGATATTCATTATTAAAAAGAGAAAAACACAAGTACTTGGGCATTGTGGAGGGGTCATGCGATCTACTGACTGCAATCTGATAGGTTCTGCTTATATCTTAGTGCCAAAATGGCAAGCATAAATGGCTAGACTTGAAATATGAGGATTTGGAACGAGGCATACCCCTTTTATTAGTCCACAACTTTTACTTTTCCTCTCCACCTTTGTCTTCATCCTACTAAGCCTAGTCCTTTTTTTTAAAGATGGGTACTTTTGTGGACATGAATAGTTTCCAGGTGGATAATATTGGAAGAGACAAGAGGCCTGACATTGGAAGTTTACCAAGTGCTCACTGTTGTTTCTGAGGCTAAAAATGGATTCTATACTGTAACTAAACATCAATGGTGTTAGAGAAACGAAAGCTTGAGCTCTTATTATTGCTCAATATAATTTCCAACGAAGCATTGGGTAGTAGATAGATATGCTCATTCACCACACCCAGCTCCATCTGAATTTCTCTCTGCTTTGGCTTGTCATTGAATCCCTGATTAAGAGATGATCATTTAGACATCCCTCTATATCTGCAGTGGTAGAACTTGGTCACAAAGAACCTGTGCCCACAAGTACTAGTAACGTGGCCGCCAAAAAGACGGAGCTTCTGTCCTCTGCCATGAAGAGAACTAGCGAATGGTTCGATGCCTATCTTTTCTATTTTATCATTTTTTTCATAAAAAGTTGCAAGTTCTTGTTATTTATACTATCTGTTTTTGTTACTCAAATAATAGATCTCCAACCGTGACCTTTTACAGGATTGTCTCCCAGGAAATACCCAGCGACGTCACAGTTCATGCCGGAGGAGCCTCTTTTAAATTGCATAAGGTGTAAGTCAATCCTGACTACTGTTTCCTGTTTTAATTAACCACAATGAACTTGAAGAACAAATAGCAATATATTTATTGTAGTAAATTGTGAGTTGTCCTTTAGTTTGTATTCCCAACTTCCATCAAGGAGCAATAGTACAGTTTTTGGAGAATCTTAGTCTCATAGTAGTTTGTGTTTGATGATTTGTTAATTCTGCTCCTGCTTGGTTTGAAGTTCCCACTGGTCTCAAAGTGTGGATACATAAGGAAAGTGGTATCAGAATCTAGTGATGCTGATCTCTCTGAGATCCAAATTCCAAATATCCCTGGTGGAGCAGAGGCATTTGAACTCGCAGCCAAGTTCTGCTATGGAATCAACTTCGAAATGAGTATAGAAAACGTTGCCATGCTTCGATGTGTGTCAGAGTTTCTAGAGATGACAGAGGACTACGCAGTTGGGAATTTAGTCGCAAGAAGTGAAGCATATTTGGATGAAGTTGCACTTAAGAGCCTTGCTGGTGCAGTTTCCATCTTGCATCTATCAGAAAACCTCCTTCCTCTGGCTGAGAAAGTAAAATTGATAAGCAGATGCATAGATGCAATTGCCTTTATAGCCTGCGAAGAAAGACAATTCTCTACAACAGGTAGGTCAGATAGTGGAATTGAGGGCGTAATTTCTTCGATGGTTTGCCAGCCAAAGACAATTGTTGATTGGTGGGCTGAAGACTTGACAGTTCTCAGGATTGATGTCTTCCAAAGAGTTCTGACTGCTATGATGGCAAGAGGGTTTAAACTATATGACCTTGGACCTATTTTAATGCTCTATGTGCAGAAAGCTCTACGAGGTTTGGTGAGATATCAACCTGAAATACTTGGTTTGACGATTCTATCGCATATGGTTTATGTGTTCATAATCTTTCTTTCTGGAACAGGAAACACTTGGTAAGGGAAGGAAGAAGATTGAACTACATCAAGAACATGAGAAGAGAGTTGTCTTAGAGACAATAGTCAGTCTTCTTCCAAGAGAGAGGAATGCATTGTCTGTTAGTTTCCTTTCCATGTTACTCCGAGCATCAATATTCCTGGAGACAACGGTTGCTTGCCGGCTTGATCTGGAGAAGAGAATGGCCTTACAATTAGGACAAGCTGTCCTGGACGATCTGTTGATCCCTTCATATTCATTCACAGGAGATACTTTGTTTGATGTAGACACAGTTCATAGCATAATGATTAATTACCTTCAATATGAAGCAGAAGGGAGCCAGTATGGGTATCAAGCAGATGATGAGTTTGTTTCAGCGTTGCCTATTGATATGGAACGAATTGGGAAGTTGATGGAAAACTACCTAGCTGAAATAGCTTCTGATCGTAACTTATCTGTTGCAAAATTCATTGGTCTTGCTGAACTTGTACCAGAACAATCAAGGGTAACAGATGATGGAATGTACAGAGCCGTAGATATCTACCTCAAGGTGCACTCTTCCTCATTACCTTCTTATGTAGTTCAAATCTCGCAGTATGTTTTATTAGAATATTGAAATTCATCGAGTGTTGCTATGATGAATCTTTTAAACCAGAATCTGTTAAAGCAGCTTTTTCAAGCTTTAGGATTGTTAATGGAAAACCAAGAGTAGTAACCTATAGAGCGATAATCACGATTGTTCTTTTATTGGATTTCCTTATCATAAGTTCGTATTTTGATCAATAGGCTCATCCTGCTATAACCGATTTGGAGAGGAAAAAAGTCTGCAGTTTAATGGATTGCCAGAAACTATCTCGAGAGGCCTGTGCTCATGCTGCTCAAAATGATCGCCTTCCTGTTCAAACTGTTGTTCAAGTGCTTTATTACGAGCAACATCGCCTTAGAGATGCTAGGAATGGAGGATTCACGGGTGGAGATTCCCCTGTTCTTCCTTCAAAACTCAGCTTATGTCCCAATGACACAGTTTCTGATGAACTTTCAATCTTGAAAAGAGAGAACCAAGACCTGAAATTGGAACTAGTTAAAATGAAGATGAAGTTGAGAGAAATTGAAAGATATACAAATAGATCAGATACAGGCAGCCCAATGTCAGCTTCTGATAAACCCCCTTTGCCTCGAAAATCATTCATAAACTCAGTCTCAAAAAAGCTTGGTAAGCTTTATCCTTTCGTACGTGCTGATGGAGTCACACCCTCCAATTCCAAAACCAAAACAAGGCCAAGCAAGGATCGGCGGCATTCCATATCCTGATAAATAGGTATATTTCTGAAATTTGGGAGGTTCTTTCTGAACAATTCATCCTTTTACATCAGCTGTTGTCTGTTTCAAATTCATATATACCTCTGTATATCTCCTTCTCTTGTCTGATATCACTGTATATAATAGTCTCATTCCATATTCTATGTGATGTCTGATCCAGAGATTGATGAATTAGAGAACTTGAATAGTTTTAGGGTCTCACCCTTCAGATTGACTCCAGTTAATGGTAACTAGTCCAATGCTACAAGAATTACCCGATGAAGACTGCTTCCATATTGATTTCTGAAGTCAAGAATCCCTACTCAAGCAAATTTTATATTTTTCCTACTTCTGAATCATGAACACCAAAGTGTCTTAAGAATACTCAAGGGGCCGGCTAGCTAGCAGTAACGCTTTATTCTTGGTAATCTGTGAGTAGGAGGTATGTAGTTTTTCTGAACTTTCATGTATGAATGCCTACGGTGGATCCATACCCCTGTAAGGCTAGGCACATATCACTTTTACTCAATAGGCCTGGAATCCAACATTGTGCCACAGCCGACAAACACATCGACGCCTGCTACTTCCATTGGACAGTGGAAGTTATCAGCCACAGACTGTCCTTTAAAGAAGCTAAAATGGTTATTTTTAAAGGTCCCTCTGGACTCTTTTGGTCTATAAAGGCAGCCATGTCTCTCGTGCATCTAAAAAGAAGCGTTAGGTATCTGTCGGCCCTCACTGACTTGATATTCCATTTTCCTTCTCCTGTTCCACAAGTTAACATTTTCGGTGTAAGACGTACCAGTTAATAACACAGTAAAAGTGGCTTTGTAGGATCTACTTAAATCCAGGGAACGAACATAGTGCAGAAGTATATAAAGATCCGTATTGATATCGGAGAAAATGTGATACAGACTAAATAAATGGTTTCAAAGTTCTAACCCAATTACAATATTCATAAAGTTGAAATTGCCATCTTGTTCAAGAATACAAGGACTTTCTACTGGTAGAAGTCAACGTGATCATGCCAGATACAACCGGGTCTTTTCTACTTTTGCGAACGAAATAATATATGAAGTTATTAGCGTGATGTTAAATGCTTAGTTCATCTATCATCATACTTGTTCAAGATTGAACCTTTGGCTCTTTCAATCAACAAAGCTTTCAGTGGGTTAGTCTAGTTCAGTTGAGGACTATAGATGCTGGCAAGCTTTAGAAAATTGTGAATATTTAGCTCATCATTTGAAAGCATGTCAGTATTATATTTAGATGATTAAGTACGTTAAGAAAGTTCAGAAAAGAAGCAAGTCGAGCATTCCCATTTACTGATTAGATTGTAATTGGATTTCCAAGCAATGGGGCCACGAATCATACTCTTTTGGATAAAGTTATCTTTACACAAGACACGCAACAAACAAGTAACTAAGCAGGAAAAAAGAAAAAGATCCGAACATCAATTACGGAACTAGTAGATGGGAACAAGTCCAAAAAGTCCTCATCACATTAGAGTAAGGCAGATATTTTCAAGTCATGTTGAGACTCAAAACTTGGAAAAGCCAAGGAGGCTGTTTCAGTCTCTCCTGTGTAAATCGTTCTTCAACTTCAACACTGTTTTTACTCCCACCTTGGCACTCCAAGCCTATTTCAGGAATCTGAACGGTTTTTTCTCTAGTTGAATACGTTGTTTGACGGTTTCCTTGATTTGTCCTGTTGATATGGCTTGATCCTGTGGAAGATGAACAAAAGCTTTGCCCTGAATCTGAAGTCCGAGGTGTCTCAGGTTTCTTTCCCCGACTGTAACTCGTTGGCCCTAATGTTAGCCTGATCTCACTCTCATTTATGGGGTCTAAAAGTCTGTAGCCATTTGATTCTGCAACATACTCCTCTGCAGGTCTCTCCAAGTCAAATGTCACCATCGACTTTCGCTGCATATCACGAGCATTAATAGTATGATTGAAGCTGATGCCTTTCTTCGATTTCCATATTTCTTCACTCCTCGAATCAGGCCTATAATAACTTTCACTTCTTCTCATCAGAGTCTTCTGTACTTGATATAAACGGTGAAGTTCGTTTACCTGCAACAGAATATTCAGGCTAAGAATTGCCAATTCGGTTAGAAAATCCGAATAGACAAGAGATGGGGAAGAGTTACCTGCTCTCTGAACGTTTCTTCGTGCTTCAACATGGCCATTCTCATGTATTCCTTGTCGCAAGGCTTGAGAAGTTTCTCCATAGAAACTGCTGTTAAACCAACCACTATAGAACCAGATATTTATTGTAACTGGTAATCGAAGAACCCTTCCATGTGCTCAGGAATTCATCAGGATCAAATTTAAAGATTGAAGATATCTCTGCAACTCGCTGTTCACCTGTACAACGAGTAGAAAACGGTAAACACCAACGAGGTCTCTTCCATCGATGATAAGGAGTTCTAGTTACAGAAAGGACTGAAAGGAAAGCAATATCGAACAATTATGCATCTATAACATCATTCAACAACTTTGTATAATTTGTCTGTTTGTCAACTTCCTTTTTTTTTCATCTTCTCTTCCTGGGCCACAATCTTAATTCCGGGCACAGAAATCTTCTTCCAATACAAAAAGTCAAGTTGTATCGTATCATTTCCTTACTCTTGCCATATTAAACCTTCAGTGGCACATTATATGAAACCTCAAAACTAAATGCAGTTTAAAGACACAGAAGATCCCTAGTCCCTGGCCATGAAGAAAAGAAGCAAGGTTCTATTCTTTGCTTGTAATCATATGGCCCTAAATCCTTTTCTTCTACAAGGAGCACGTAATCAGACAAATGAAGAAACTCATCAACAATTAATAAGTAAACAATAGAGAAGTGCATGGAACAAGTTCTTGGTTGAGATCAGTTCAGAGAGCGCCAAGCCATAAAGGCAAAAACATGTAAATGGACAATACCATGAAAATGCATGCTGAACTTATCATATCTTTTCTTCCAAAGATTCTAAGTTTCAGAACACAGAATTCATGGAAAAGTGAATGCAAGAAAAAGATGAAAGATTGATCACCTGTAACAGTTTGAATAGAATCAAAAACTTATGCTTTGAATGTGGAGAAGAAGCAGAAGAGAATAGAATCCTTTCCAGAAAAAGGCCAACAGTACTACTACTGGTTGCACCAAATCTTCAACCAGCAACAGCTTGTTTCCTAATGAAAGGCCTTTGCTTTTCACATTCTCAGTCAGTATATACTGCAAAAGAAGGAATAAAATATAGATGAAGAAGAATTTAAGATTCTTTATCTGTTTCTCTTTCTCTCTGACACATACATATGATCACAGAAACCAAAGAAAGGTTGCGTCTGGAGTTTGAGGCATGCCAAACAAATCCCAGTGCATTGGCCAATATCATTCAAGTTTTGTGGAAGAGATGCCCCAGACAAGTCCAGCAATGCAGGCTGATAAAAGAATTTTGGAGAAAACTATAACAGTAACTCTCCTAGCCACAACTATTAAACATTAGTTTAATGCCTACAATTGTTGAGGATCACAAGGCCCTACAATGCTTCTGACAATCATCAAAAAGAACAGTTCAGCCTGCTGTAAGGTGAATCACATGCAACAAGCATTCTATATCTCCAATAACTAGTTGTGTCGATTATCTATACAAATATTATGTATTGTAATTAAATATCAGGGGAGCTTATGAAGTTGGCATGAACTGGCCCCGCCGACAATTAGATCTTCACCGTACATTACGTGGGTACCTCACAAAACACTCCAAAAAATTCAAAGACTGACCACGGGATCTAGAATGCAATACTACAGAAATATTCTTATAAGCAAAGCGTCGAGGATCAAGAGGCTTATGCGCAAGGATACAAGCAAAAATTTAGAAATGGGATCTCCGATGATAGGAGGTTAAGTTCCAAGTCTTTCTAATGTTTAACTTATTGAGTTTGAGACTAAAGAAATTTACAGAATTTCATATATCCTTACTTTTAATTAGCAAAGAGGTTGTACCCATAAAAAATATATAACCTTGCTCTTAATTAATAAAAAGCTTGTTTCTGAAACCATATATAACCTCACTCTTAATTAATAAAGACATGTTTCCCAACCATGAGAAAGTAATAAAATTGGTCTAGCTAGACAATCAAAATAGAGCTTATCTAAGAAAATATACAGTACACATTAAAGTACTTACACAACCGTACGCTACTAACCTATTTATCACGAGATAAGATCTTCTGTCTAATTTTATGGTCTCTTATTTTGTCATATGAATATCAGCCATTTATTTGTGCAGGTCTCACGTTTATTTGTGCGAGACCCATGCGAAGCTCACATAAATAAATAGCTGAGATTTATGAGACAGAATAAGACATCATAAAATTGATAAGAGATCTGGACTCATTTATCACAGGGAGAGAACAATAGTGTCTCTTTTAAGGGTATGCATTTGAGGGATATTATATTTCCATGTCATGCATAGGTCTCATGGTGTGTCGAGAAAGAGTGAGCTGGAACTATTTGTCACTGTTAAGTTGCAAGCATAAAAAAGGCTAATAAAGGATAAATAAATAAAATTCATGTCTGCTCGTGCTGATCGAGAAAAATGATCACATTCACATGGAATGTAGGGTATTATGTGTAGATAAAAACTTGCACAAATCTCTATCTTTGATCACTTTCTCTCCAGAGTTTCAAAGAATCTAAAATAATGGATGTCACTAGAGAGTTTAGAATTATGAAGACCAGGGATAGAGAGGTCAGGAGAGTGACATGGAAGCACGCGTTGCCGGTGAGAGGTGGTGCAGCCATATGAGGAGTGGGTCCATTGGGGTTGCTGAAAAAGGCTGAGCCATGGTGGAGTCACCTGTGGCTGGTGTTGACTTGCCCCACTCTTGGAAGTTCATAGCTGAGACGTAATCTGCTTCAGCAATAAAACCTGGATATAGAAAAGCAATTGAAAGTTCTTAAAATATAAACATAATTCTATAAATATATGACCGATAAAGTTTATTATGTTCTAACCACAGTTATGATATATTCACAATTCCTTGTTAAAAAGAACTGATATGTGCTTAGAAGATGTAACGTCATGGTTATGAAGGCAATCTTAGATTGACCACACCTTCACCCTTCACCCTTCTTCCGGTTCCGTTACTAATTAGCTTTTTGTTTGTTCATTTTTATTATAAAGTCGTGAAATTGGCATATTCAAGCACACGCTTTGCAGACTTCCACTAACGTTGAGAATGCACATTGATTATAGAAAGGTAACAAAATAAGGTCTGCCTGAACTAAGCCATAATTTCTTCAAAACTGAACCATATACATCCTACCACCCTAAGACCTAACAATCACTGCCACAAGTTGTGAATTCCGATGCCATTTTGCATTTCGATTTCTGTTGGTTGTGCATCGATATTCACATGATACCTTAGGGTTCATATATTTCAAATTTAGTTCTAAGTATAATTCACAAATTTCTCAGCATGTCAAAATAGAAAATTTCAAAATTGAAACTCTTGATTTTTCACATGATATCTTATTGGGTTAATTCAAAAAGTATATCAAACTTAGCTCAATTTTATAATTATAGTACGAATTTTAAAAGATAGGAATTAAATACTCAAATTTTTATTTTTTTAATTCTAACCTAATGTTAATATTTCCATAAACGTTGCTGACGTGACTTGCTACATAAGATAAAAATTCTAAACACTTATACACATCAGACTTAATTAAGTTTAACTAAATTACATTATTTCGTAATTAAATTCTTAAATCAAACTCTATTATACCAATGCAAGATGATGACACAGTTTGTAACAATTTGAACAACTTCATAATTTGCCACCCTAAGCCCCTTTTTTTTTTATGCAAGAACGAATTGATTTAGGGTTTTCAATTTTAACAATTTCGGCAACAAGTTTGATTTAAAGATTTCAATCACAAAACGTCGTAGTTTAGTTAAACCTAATTAAATCTGATGTGTATAAGTGTTTAGAGTTTCTATTTTATGTGACAAGTCATGTCAGCAAAGTTAATATAACTACTATGTTTTAAAAATATGAAGTATCCAAGTCCAGTAATTATTAATAAAAGAGAAATGTATCGGCACATCTCACCATTTATATTTTATATCAAAACCTTTTCAACCACCGAGTCCTCTCTGTGAATTATTTGTTCCCTTTCACCATCACAAGACATTATTACCAAAGCAAACGACAAAAAAGGAACATTAATTTGGTGACATTCAATTAAGATTACATAACACGCCAATAATGATGATGGAGATGATAGCTAGTGGAATCTCGAATCTAGATAACGTTAATTGGTATGATTTGTTTATCATGTTTGAGATGCGATTAACGTAACTAATGTGGTTGAAGTTAGTGGAGAAACAGATCGTGCTATGCTTCCACATAGCAGCTTTCATATTGGACAATTCAACGTATATTATATGCATCTATGAGCTGTCCTTCGAAGCTTGTCACCCAGGCACTTTCTTGTCACGAGCTATTCAGCTTGACATGTCCTCCATAGTTGAAATGAGAGTTCGTGAGTGAGGTCTTAATGAAATTGTCAATCCATTGGTTAGTGTTAGTAGGTTAATTTTAGACACCATGTGGTTTGAAATATGCGGTAAACATAATTACAAGTAGGTATTGCCAAAGTTTTAAGTTATAAATTGTAATTTTCACTATAATTATAGACGAAATAATCATTATAAATTGAAATTCAAACTTATAATACTACAATCTATAACGCAAAACTTTATTACATCCTTAAATAATACCAAATAACTAAATTTACATTAAGCTGATGTTAGGACTAACTTGTTTAGTTTAGGAAAATTTGGTAGTTTTTGATATGATCACTGAATATCGAACTCTTACCCTTAGTTTAATTTAAAGTCGAACCCTAAAACTTGATTCCACTTTAAAAGAAAGCACTCTAAACTACACTAAGAACCCAATTCAGAACTCTTTTTCTTATACAAATTAAAAACCTTTCTACAGTTTAAAAACTTGACATCTCCCAAAACCTTAGCTCTGTTCCCACTCCAAGCCACTAAGAACATAGTTCAGTATAAATTACATGGAACTTAACAAAAACCTAGTAAACTTATCAACACATATCCTTATCAAGTCAACTGAAAACGGTACAAAATGCGACACTATCATTACAAGGTTATTTATACGAGGAATTCTCTTTTTAAAGTCATGCATTTAACATCTACGAGCACGTCATGCTTTTAGACACTATTTGGTCCCTCCGGAGAGGCCGGTTGGGACTAAATTCGATACCACCTTTTAGAGATCCTTTAACTAAAGATATACTGTTTTTAATTTATTAATGTTGTTATTGGCAATCCTCTTCTCTCCATCCACCATGTTCTGTCATCTTCATCTTGGCCACATACATATTTATCTCAGAACTAGTAATGCTTCTTGTCTGCTGACACTTACATGTATAAGATAAGATCTTTTGTATAATTGAGGGAAAAATAAAATATATTTGAAAATGAATATTAGATTCTAGGACGGTGGGGACATTACAGATGCATATAGATCAGGGTTGATATCAGAAACTTATTTTAAGAAGGATATGAATGGAATTTGATTCTGTGTATGAGATATGTCCGCTACAGAACTTATGTGACCTAACTAACGCTTTCTTCTTTTCCTTTTGAAGGCGAACAGCAAGATTTCCCTTTTTACTTTCCCTTTAACTTCGTTTGTGGATTCATAAACAGGAAGATTAGCTAATTATCCAATTAGGATAGAGGTTGGGATGAATAATTTATCATTATCCCAACCTTATTGATGAGGTGTTTGACTCTTTAACTTTTCATTACAATATTTTTTGTTTTTATCTTTCTATCTTTAGTTTAAACATAAAGAATTATAATTCATTAATTCCACCTTCTTTCTTTCCCAAAATTCAATGAGTAAAATGACCAAATAAAGTGAATTTCATCATTTTTAGTTTCTAATCTTGGAAATAAGTCAATATCTATAGATTAGAGGGTATTGTGCTAGAACTGTACTTTTTCCCTAAGCAATGCATGGAATGTCATATTTTATTAAGTTCTTTTTATTAAATGTCGTTGTCATCTTTATTGTGGTTGATTACAAGCCAAAACCGCAAAGTACCAAAGAGACTTTACAAAGAAATCGAGTTTTGGCTTTTAACAAAAAGGTTACATGTTGATTAGTGACAACTTGCCAACTTCACTATTAAACAGATTTCATGATGAGTCTCCAACTTCCTATCATGGAACTAGCACTCTAAGTTGGGATGATATGTAAAGTTGATTACATATTGAAGAACAAATATTATGAGTTTATCTTTAGGGTGCTTCAAGTGATCATAGAAGATCCTTTAAAAATCTTCAAATAATTGGGGTTTTAAATTTGAGTTGCACGAAGTCTCTATAAGACTCTTTTAAGTATTAAAGATTCTTTGTGTTATAAGAGTTTGGATTCTAAAGAGTCACTTAAATCAATACATATAATATTTTTAATATATGTGATTTACAAGTTATTACATGTATATTTTAAAATTTATTTAATATACATTTAAAAGATAATGATTATAAGTTTCACATTATACAAAAATAAAAATAAAATAAATATTATGGCATGTAAAGAATTTTTTGGGTCCTTTTATTAAATATAATACTATAATTATATTCTCTTTTTTTAGCTTATTTTAGTATTTAATAATTAAATTCATGAGTTAATTGATGCAAGGATAGTAGATCTAGATTATAAGTCGAAATCTCATTAGGTAAAATAAAGTATTAATAAGAATGGCAGAGTTTCCTAACAAAAAATCATATGCATTGGAAAATAGTATGTAAAATTGTTGGTTAAACACACTTACAGGATTTGTCATTCAGAGAAAGAAACAAACTTACACTGATAAGTTAATAAACTTTTGTACATATACTAAAAGTTGGTGCTTAGTCTCACTTTAGTATCAACTATCGAAAAACAATAGAAGAAGGAGACCTATCATTAGACATATAATGCATTATAGATGTATAATTACGTGTCTTGGCTAGGCAATTTGCTGTGTATAACAAGGTATGTGGAGCTCCTGTGCTCATGATTCAAGTTAGTGTGATTAGGGATGTTCGGCCTAATCAAACTAATACACATGAATCTAGTAAGTGGGCCTAGAATCTAGCCTAGGTTAGAACTAACAAGAACTTTGAAATTAAAAACAATTAAGCACCAAATTATAGATTATATTAACTCACTTTCATGTCTGCCAATTCCTCTTGTTGGGTTCATGCATCAATACGTGCTTATGAGTCTTCTTCGTGATCTTCTTCCATCATTGATGTCAGGTTTGATATGATTTACTTAGGCTAACTTATTGGCTGCTTCAACACCAGAAATCACGTCAACAACAAACTAACACTCTGGAATCTATATTTTCTTAATTAAGATTCATAAGGCTACTGGAATCTGTACGTATTTAGATTTATATACACAGGTAGATACTCAAGAACAATGTCCCCAACTTCCCAATTAATTTTTTTGATCATGAAGTACAAGAAATTTGATAAAAGCAAGTAATTAATTGAATCTTTGATGATCTATTTATGAAATTGGTTGAGTGTCACTTTGGTTCAATCCCTACGAGTCATTTCTCTCCTTTTCTTTGTGAGTTGGTTCAATCGCTTACAATGTAATTTGGGTTGGATCGAAACAATAGAGAAAAACCCAAGTAAACCAGTTTAATTATGATATTAAGTGATAGTTATTGCAGTGTTCCAACTTTCCCTTCCCCTTTAAAAATGACGAGTTCATTAACTCTGCCAGCAAGCTTCAAGGAGTATCAGAATGGTCTGCTTTTAGTACATCTGGTAGAGGTCCATCAAGCCAAGCATTAAAAGATGTTACTAATATGGGCCTCAATCCAACAAGTAGTGATCAATAAGGCATGATCGAAGAAGAAGAACTTGAAGAGGAGCCTAATCTTAGTTTGAAGTTGCAAATCTTGTTTAAGACTTTTGGAGTTTGCCAGGCCTTGATTTATGAAGCTCAAAACCAACCATTTAAAGGAGTTATTTCGGCCAATAAAGAGAGTCATTGCTGTACACTTTAACATGGTTTTGAAGCCCAAAAGGCATCTCTAGCTCAGCCAAAGTGATGAGAAGAATAAGAGTCTTTAATTGCTCGTTTACTTTCTTTTTATGCATTGATCTATTTTCCTTTAAGAAACCTTTTATTCGCAGCCTTTATGATAATAGTTATGAAGGTTTTATTTCCTTATTTATGATATTTAATGGTAGTATTATGGGCTGATGAGAAACCACATTTTTGGTTATCCATCAAGATACTTAGTTTGCCTTACATTTCCTTATATATGGATATGTAATCTCTTTAAGATGGACGATTATGCATCAAAAATTGAGAGACAATTTGCTTTTGCAATTTATTATCTTTCCTCAAGTTTTGTTAGTTTCCAAAAACTAATAGGACTTTGTTAGTTTCCAAAAATACTCATCATTTTCTTATTCAATTCCATCGCCACATCTTTTTAGACATAGTCGAAATAAATCAATCATAACTTCTAAACCAGTGATTCAATTGAAGAATTTCCTTTGTCAAAGTTGTAGCTTACATCCTGTTCTACAATTTTGCTTCAAGAATCAACTCTAAATTCCAAGCTATTTATCCAGAATTTGCCTTACAATCTGCCTATTTGTTTGTACTCGAAAAATCCCATTTTTTACAAAACTTCAACCATTATACCTAATTAAACACCATAGGTCCATAACCATCACTTCCAGCCACATTAGACCATCACACTTCATCAACATCGGAAAGCCGTTATCAGAAATGATATTCTTAAACAGGAACTTCTGAACTCTTTTGACAAGGTTTACAGAGAATAAGTCCTTTTCACGAAAGAGGAACAGCATTTCCTATGACGAAAATGAATGGTACACGACAACCATGTTTGGCCTTAACCTAGACTGTCTAGTATTTTCTAAGGCTATAGCCCCTATGTTTCATGTTCCTACTTTGATCCTCTTCTTCATCTTTACTTTGATTTTATGCCTATTTTATTTTAATCTGTTTAACAGTTAAGAGAACCATTGTGATTGCTTTATGTACACTACGATTAATCCAATCTTAAATGTCTATATTGTAGCCACATGCATGTGACAATATCTAAAGAAGTTAAGCAGCATATGGTCGGTTCGTTTCTTTTATCGCATAGCTCCGTTCGTTTTGCCTCAAAAAACGATCAATAGTGTAATTAATTTATTGTTATGGAAATTAATTAATACTAACAACTCATGCTTTGATGTTAGAAGGCAACGTTTAAGCATTTAAGGACAGTTATAACCCAACGGATTCATCAAGTTGTTATTAATTAATGGTTGTTTAAGTCTACCCATTTTCTCCACACGTCGGACCATGTTTCCACGAGCAGGTCAAGAAAAGCTCACCAGTTACCACCTCTGGGATAAAACGTCCAAAAGATAAAGCATTTTTAATTAATAATGATATGCACACACATATTACGCAGTGCCGTTGATGTTCACAAGCAACCTGCATGTTTTGGGCGCTTGTATGCGTGTTCAAAACTTCAAAGTAGCATGCTCCAGCCTCGCATCACGTCGGAATTCTAACTAGATACTGATTACCGTCTAATCAGGGTTAAGGAAGTCATTACCGACTTACAAGAAAAAAAAGAAAGCCAGAAAAAGGATTGTTAGAGATTAATCATGTCTCTTCCAACATGAAGTATTATGAATTTCATGCTTTTAATTAATGATTTAATTAAATTTCAAATTGTGTTGAAATTATAAGTTCTTATGACAATTATAATAATAGATGATAAGGATATAATTTTTTTAATACATTATGATAATAATTTGAATCCCAACCTTAAAATTATAATTGCAAACTCATCTTGTTTGATAACTACTAATAAAGAGATGGGAATGAAAATGCAACTGTATTTTTAACTAATTTTTTGGTTATTCTTAATAGATAAAATAAGAAATGACAAAATAAAATGAATCTTAAATAGTCTTAAACTTTTATTTTTAAGAGGACGTGAGTATATGTTGGGAATAAGAGATTAAAGATATTTTTAAAATTTTATCAAGTTAATATCAAAATATTATGAAGATACTGATGCTTATTATAATATTATCATCAAAATTATCTTTTATATTAATTTTTAATAATTATTTTATTTTGATTCATAATTATTTAAAATTAATAATTTTATAAATCACTGAAAATTTTATTAATTATTTATAAAATATAAAATATTTTAATTAATTATGTACAAAGTAAATTATATAATAAGTAAAAAAATTGAATATTTTTCTTGTATTTATTCAACATAAATTCTTTTTTTCCTTATCTTTTTTTTTTTTGTGTGTTTCGTCTTAGTTGAAACTCCCTATTCGATCTCCCTCTCTCATTGGTAATCAACATATCTCTCTAGGTTAGTTTTTGTTGTTCTATTTTATTTTTTAATTTTCTTTTTGTGATAAATTCGTGTTTTTATTTTTTGTATACGAACATATTCATAATTTTATTAACATTGCACATTACTTTATCTAATAATTATTTTATTTTATTTCAATAATTTTATATCATAAAATAAGTTCATTATGGTTTTTAACTTTATTTCTATAAAAAATCATACAAAATTATTCAAAAATTAATAATTTATTGAATCATTAAATTTTAATTATTTATTTATTAAATACAAAATTTTTATTAATTAATAATAATGTAACATATTTAATGAATTATTTAGAATATTAATCACATAATAATTAAGCATAAGTAAAAAGATTTTACTACTATTCTTAATATTTAATATCAAGAATTAGTATAACTATTAACTTCTATAATCTTATTCTTAGTGCTTGCTTATCAAACACACATAGTCAGTAATTCTATTCCTATTCCAATTCATTTTTTTTTAAAATTTTGAATTGGTAAATACTAAAGACATGAGAATGAGTATGCAACTTTTGGTAACTAGGAATGCTTACATTCCTTAATTTTTGCTTATTAATAATGGATAAGATAATGATTGACATATTTGTAATGAATTTTAAATAATCCGGAGTTTTTATTCCCAATATGGATGCAAGTATAACTTGGAATCACATCTCAGAAAACTCTTTTTTCTTTTTGCATTTAGTCTCAAATGAAACTCTTTATTAGTTCTTCCTCTTAAGATATTATTATCAACATTGCACATTATTTTATTTAATTTATTTAACAATTATTTTATTTAATTTCAATAATTTTATATTATAAAATAAGTTCATTATGTTTTTTTAATTTATTCTTTTAAAAATCATTCACATTAAAAACTAATAATTTATTGAATAATTAAAAATATTTTAATTGTTACTTATTAAATACAAACTTTTTTATTAATTAATAATAATATAAATTGTTTAATTAATTATTTACAAAATTAATAAAATAATAATCAAACATAAGTAAAAAAGTTCATTATTATTATTAATATTTAATGTGAAACGCTGATATAATTATTAATTTCTATAATTTTATTTCTAGTGCTTGTATACCAGTCCCTCGTAATCGAGTAATTTTATTCCTATTCTAATTCTTACTTTTTTATTTTTATTTTTTATTTTGATTCTTTTGTCAGTGGATACCAATCGAGATCTAAATGCTTGGTATCCAACTCTTTATTAGCATTTTACAATTCTTTGCTTGATGGATTGTGATTGATTGAAACCTTTCTAGGCCTCTATTTGACTAACATACTCTGGTTTCCACTTCTTACGTGAAAATGAAAATGAATAGCTGGCACAGCGCTTACATGCATACTATTTTCGGTGTTCGAACTCCATTGAAGAACAGCCTTAACGTGCCTGCTACTTCCAAGTTCCTATTTTAGCGCTCTGTCCTTTCTCAGTTCTATCATTTCTTAAACCATGTTTTTCAAAGAAGCAAACACGGTTTTCCAACTCAAACCAATCTCTAATGTTTGGACAACGAGGGAAGCAGTCAGAAAACAGACGAAGTTGGCCAATAATACACGTTATAACCCGTAAAAAAAATTGTTGAAGTCTCCTTCGAACTTGGGATCATGTCATTAAATAATAGAATTTCCTTGCTGGCGAAAAGATCCTACTCTAACCGGCCTTAAGTTAAGCCACTTCCCTTTGTATATATATGCCGAACTCCAATGTTCATTCTCAGCATATCCTAGCTAAAACAAAAACTAGTTCGGTCGATCTTTTGATAAAAGCATGGGACGGTTCAACGCTTTAATTGTCTTGTCAGTTGCTCTGATTTTATGCCTCTTTCCTGCTACCATATCAGCCCAACTCAAACAAAACTATTACGCCAGCATTTGTCCGAACGTGGAAAAGATCGTTAGAAATGCAGTTCGTGCGAAATTCAATCAGACTTTTGTCACAGTTCCTGCAACCATTCGTCTCTATTTCCATGATTGCATGGTCCAGGTAATGGTTTCAATGACACTGACAAGCCTATTAATTAGACCAACTTAATCATGATAAAATGAAGTTTAAGTTTGTGCACCTGCTCTGTATGGACAGGGTTGTGATGCTTCGATTATGATTGCATCAAATGCAACCAACACGGCGGAGAAGGACCACCCTGACAATCTGTCACTCGCCGGAGATGGATTTGACACCGTGGCCAAAGCCAAACAAGCAGTTGATAAAGTCAAAAGTTGCAGAAACAAGGTCTCGTGTGCTGATATTCTCGCCATGGCTACGAGGGATGTAATTGCCCTGGTTAGTATGCTTATTATTCTCGTCACTCAATTCCAAGTCATTTGATACAATAATCTTTTGGCTAATTAATTCTGATTTTCCATACAGGTTGGTGGTCCTTCGTATGCTGTGGAATTGGGAAGATTTGATGGTCTAAGCTCAACAAACACCAGTGTGGATGGGAAGCTGCCCAAACCAACTTTCAACTTGACTCAGCTCAACTCGACGTTCTCAGCTAACGGGCTCTCTCAGTTAGATATGATCGCTCTCTCAGGTACCCCACAGACCATTTTCCACAGCCTGTGAAGTATCAATCAAGCTCTAACAATGTGAAATTGAAAACACTTACTCAACCGGATTAATTCGTTTTGGTAACGAAATGAGCTGTTCATTTTCTTATTAAATACAAATTTTAATTGTATAATGTTAATTTATTGAGCACGCCCTTTAAGATTATTCAAAGTGAAGATTTAGTAGTCCTGTTAAGGAGAAGACTTCCTAAAAGCACCTGTTCTTTCAGAATTTGATGTATCTAAGAAAAAGATTATACTTGACTAAAATACAAGTTTTCATTAAAATTGATTTTATTATATCCTTAGCATTAGTTGGAAAGCATTAGGAAATGAATGTTCTCTTTGGAGATAAGTATATTTTTTATTTCAATATTTTAATTATTGAATTTCTTAATTTTTTAATTATTGTTAATATCATATAGGATTTTATTTAAAAATATTACTAAAAAATTCAATATATGCTTATTTTCCTGCAGCCGCACACACCGTTGGATTTTCTCATTGTGACAGGTTCTCCAACAGGATATACAACTTTAGCGCTCGAACTTCGGTGGATCCTACTCTTAACAAGACATACGCAAATGTGCTAAAGCAATTGTGCCCGACGGATGTTGACCCCAGAGTAGCAATTAACATGGACCCCAACACACCCAGAGCCTTCGACAACATGTACTACAAGAACCTAGTACAGGGCATGGGACTCTTCACATCGGACCAGGTCTTGTTCACGGACCACAGGTCCAGACCCACAGTCAAAGCATGGGCAAGCAATTCCACGGCGTTTCAAGAAGCCTTTATCAATGCTATTACTAAATTGGGTCGGATCGGAATTAAGACTAACAAAACCGGCAATATCCGGCGAGATTGCTCCGTTTTGGGTTGATAATCGAGATCTGCTGTCAATCTACAACTTTCTGATTTGAAAAAAAGAGAGAAAAAAAATACAGAAGATTGTTAATTTTTTATTGTTAATTTATCAGATTGCTATCCCAATAATATCTTCCGGTTGATTTAATTTTAAAAAGAAAATAATATTTGTCTCCTATTTTCCTCTTAAAAAAATTTAGGACAATTTGGTTACGATATACATATGTTATCATATTATTGTTCAACAGGGAATGTTGCAAATGACTTCAATTTTTTAAATTGATCTTTCCTTACATATTTAGTATTTTTTTAAAGAATAATTGATAATTGGAGAAATTCTAGCTCATGTTTAAATAAAATTAAATTATGTTTAACACCTCATTTTCTATTTTTTAATACAAGCTATATTTAGAAATTTTTATAAAATTACATTAGTTTAAAACAAGATAACAACAACAACAATAATAATTTAGTAAAAAAATTTCTAAGACATATAATTTGGAGAAGTTTAGTAATATGCAACTTTACTCTGAACTAATAGAAGGGTTGTTGCTAAAAAACCGACCATTACTTGTACACCTTAAAAAGACCCACAAACATGAGACCTATACTTGGAGGTTGACCCTACGAAGCAATTAAACCATCCTTAAAGGGCAAAGGAAGTGGTCAAAAGCACCATTTCAATGCATGTACCTACAATTATATGGAAAATGAGCCAAAATTTGAGGTGTGAAATCTGAGCTTATTTTTCAAATCTAAATAAAGTTGACCAACTATAATAAGCAAGTTGAAGAACTATTACCTAATAGCTTAGTCAAGAGAAATACTGGGACAATTCCACGGTACAGAGTGCCTAATTTCCATTACAAAATGGTGGTTGTGCTTCTCTCAATCATCCCACATCACCAAAAGCTTCATTATCAAAAGCATGACTATGTTTTCTTCTTTGATGTTTCCCAGTTATCTAAATTAGCATAACATTGTCGCTTTCTTGAGCATAAATTAGAGCAAGACAATTATTAAATGAGAATTAAATGTAAATGACAAAGTAAGAAGTATATGTGTAGAAATTATGTGTTATTTTATTATTTGCTCATATGCATATTTATACAATTGTTGGTTCAATATTGACCATACATTTGTCAGTAAGTACAGAATAAAATAAAGGGTTTAGATGCATTATGTTACAATAGAATTGTACAATCCAGCTAGCATTGAAATGTCTATTATGGCCTTGTGTGAAATCTCTATTGTGTCCCTCTTACTTTGTTTGTTCTTCTTCGTTAACACCCCCACTCAAATTAAACTGAGGGCTTCAAACTAGGTTCAGTTTGTTTGTCAGAGACAAAAATCTGGCCGAAGTTAGGGTTTTGTGAGGATGTCGGCGAGTTGATCGATAGTGTTAACGTATCTGACCTTCAATTTTCCCTTTTCCACTTTGTCTCTGAAGAAGTGTACATCCACTTCGATATGTTTTGATGGTTGAAAGAGCAGTTGTTGAGTGAAATAGTGGGTTTTGAGCTAGGGATCGAGCTCTGTTATTATCCCTCTACATAATGGGTTTGTGAGAGAGTGAGAATCCTAACTCAAATAGTAGAGATGTAAGGTAGATGAGTTCGGTAAATGCCTAAGATAGGGCTTAGTATTTAGTCTCGGTACTAGACCAAGCTATTGTCATTTGTTTCTTTGAGATCCAAAAAATTAGGTTTCCTCCCAGGAAGACACATCCTCCCGTTGTTGATTTTTGATCATCGAGAGAGCTGACCCAGTTGGAGTCACTGTAGGCGTGGAGATCAAGAGGAGTATATGATGGTTGAAAAAGCAGTCTCAAATTTGAAGTTCCTTTTAGGTAACTCAGAACCTTTTTACAAGCAATCTAATGTGTATTTAGAGGATTTTGTAAAATTTGACTTAATTTGTTAACTCGAAGCTGATGTCTGGTCTTGTATTACACAGATACTGAAGTGCTCCTATGTTACTTCAGTAGAGTTTTGGGTGTTCAAATGGTTTGTCATCTTGTAGAGATAACTTGGTGCTGGAGTGATTGGTGTGGAACAGGGCTTGCATGACAACATGTTGGTTCTGGTAAGTAAATCTTCGATATAATGTTTCTGTGAAAGATATAATCCATTTATGTTTCTGTATGCTTCAAAACCTAAGAAATGATTTATGCTTCCAAGCATTTTAAGTGCAAACTGAGACTATAATTGACTGATAACTGCATGAATAGCTTGAGTCGAATCTCTTGTGATTATGATATCATCCACTTAGTCTAGTAGCATTGTAATGATTCCATTATTGTTTGAATAGAATAGAGAAGTATCTGACCTTGAATTATAACCCCCACTGAGACAGTGCATGTTTCAGTTTATTAAACCAAGGCCTAAGGGCTTGTTTCAATCCATAAAGAGTTTTAGCTAGTTTACACACATGATGCAACTATGTTTTGCTTTCAAATCCTTTTGGTTGATTTACATAAACAGTTTCATGTAAGTCCTCATGTAGAAATGCATTGCTGATATCCACTTGCTGAATCTCCCAGTGATGGGAAACAAGTGACAGAATTACTATAATTATTGAGGCTTTCACAACAGGGCTGAAAGTTCCTGAAAAATCAATGTCAGGGGTTTGATTAAACCCTTTGGTGACAAATCTAACCTTGTGTTTAGAGACAGTCCCATCAGCATTATACTTGGTCTGGAACACCCATTTTGTGCCAAGAATGTGCATAGTAAGCTCATAAGGAACAAGTGTCCAAGGATGATTTTTTTTAAGGCATTGAATTCATCTTGCATAAACCATATGGGATTGTTTAGAGCTTCAGAAACTGTAGTAGGTTCAATGTGAGGATTTAAGGTAAGAGAGAAGGAATAAAGTTTGGGTTTGAAAATTCCATTTTTGGAGCAAGTTTGCATAGGATGAAAATTTTGTGTTAATGGGAACGAAGGATTTGGTTCAGTGTTTAGTGTGTTTGATAGAATGGGATTAGGTAAAGTATTTTGATTGTTTAATGAAGTTGTAGGATGTGATGGTGAGCAAGGATTCTAAGAGTTTATCTACTTGTTGGAGGATTCAACCGAGTGAGAACATTTTGCAGCAGAGGATTGAGTCTTGATAGCCTTTGAAGAGGGTGAAGTTGAGGTCAAAAGGTAAGAAGACTTTGTGAAGCTATAGGATGATTTGAGTGTTTGGAAAAAAGTTGAGGAAATGGAAATTCTTCCTCATTGAATGTAACATGATGAAATATGATGATTTTCCCTTGATTAGTCAAGCATTTGTAACCTTGATGCATTGAACTAAATCTAAGAAAGACCCATTTTGTAGCATGAAACCCGAATTTATGATGAGAATAATATATGAGATAAGAAAAACTATAACCATAAGTTTTGAGGTAATGATAATTTGGGGGTTTATTGTACAACTTTTTAAATGGTGAGAGATTGTTTAGTATTGGAGATAGGAGGTTATTGATAAGATAGGTGGCTGTAGAGAAGGCTTCTAACCAATAAGTGAGCGGCATGTAAGCATGGGATAAAAGAGGTAGTCCCATTTTAGTGATATGTCGATGTTTCCGTTTGTTGGTGAGTACAAGGACAACTAAAACGGGGATGTATTTTGTGTTTTGTAAGGTAAGGTGAGAGAGCTTTTTATTCACCTTCGATTTCAGTATGCAGAGCTTTGATTTTTTCTGTTCAATTGAAGTTCAACATTAGTTTTGAAATTGACAAAGACTGATAGAGTATCAGATTTTAGTTTTAGGGAATAAAGTCATGTGAATCTTATGTAGGCATCAACAAAAACAAGATAGTATTTATGTCCTTCAGTTGAAAGATATGGAGAGGGTCCCCAAATATCAGAGTATATGATATCTAAAGGATTTTGAGCAATTATATCATGAGTTTAAAAAGGTAGTTGATGCAATTTTCTTTACTTACAGGCATCACAATGGGATAGATTGTTGAGATTAATATTGAACTTCATTGAATTCAGAATTTGTTTTAAGATACTGTTGGAAGGATGTCCTAATTTGGCATGCCAAACATTGACATTTTTTTGTGCTATGTTTGCTTTACAATGATTGCCTTTAGAAGGAGAAAAAACTTTATGTTGTGAAAAACTAGACTTATGAGCAGGATATGTTTACATGACTGACCTAATTTTGTTGGGCTATTTAATGGCTTTAAGGCTGTAGAGGTCATCCCAAAGCACTCCCTTATGCAGAATCTTTCCTGTTGCTTTGTACTTAAACAGGAAAATTTCATTAGTAAACTCAATAGAAAGTTTGTTGTCTTTGGTAAGTTTAGAAATGCTCAGCAGATTTTTGGTGATGTTTGGAATATGCAGAATTTGTTTTAGTGCCAGAGTTGTGTGTATATTATCTAAGAAATGTATGTAACACGAGTCAATATTAGCAATAAGAAGAGAGTTACCATTACCAACAGTGAATTGATCCTTTCCACCGTACTCTGAACTTATTGACAGATTATTGAGGTCTGTTGTGACATAATTTATAGCCCTACTGTCTATAAACCATGTATTGTTATTGACTACTTCTGACGAGGGATATCCATGCTAATTTTGAGTCAAATAGGATTGAGGATAGTTTTGTGCATTGTTCTGTGCCTGTTGAGTGAATGTGTTCTGTCTCCATGGTTGGGTAGTGTTGCCTTGCCAGGAGACATCAAACCTTTTGTGACATTTCAGTGCTTCATGGTCGGGTTTGTGGCAAAACTGACAAAAAATTATGTTTCCATTCCACCTGCGTCCTCTCCCAAGATTTCCTCTTCCTTTAAATCCACTTCTTCCTCAATGATTATTTTGATTGAAAGTTGCAAAGTTTGCAGTCGGTGATGAAATTTCTTCTTGATTAATTGTGTTCAGCTACTCTATTCTTGTTTTATGCATCATTTAAGAGTATTACACTTCTTGTAGAGTTGAAGTTTTCATAGAGTATGTTAGATAAACCACAATAGGATCATATTCATGACCAAGACCATTTAGAGCACTTAATATTAGTTCATACTCAATGATTGCATGTCTTGCTACTTGAAGTGAGTCTCTTATGGTTTTAACTTTCTGCATACACTATGATATGGTGTGTGAACTTTTTTTAATAGTTGAAAGTTGATGTTTTAGTTGAAGAACTCTAATCATGGATGTTTGAGCATAAAGATTCTCCAAATTTTGTCAAACTTGGTAGGATAAATTGGAATGGTTTACCTGTCCTATTACTTCTTCTTTGATGGTTGAAAATAACCAACATAGTAATAATTGATCTGTTCTTCGCCATGGTTTATATTTTACATTTTTGATGACCTGATTTGTGTCCGCAGTGATGAAATGAGGAGGAGGTGCGGTGTTAATGAAAGTTTCAAGTTCAAAGGCTCTTATGGCTGCAAGGATTTGGGCTCTCCAGTTTACAAAGTTTTGCCGATCAAGTTTGATGGGTAGAATGAAGTTTAAGGTCTTTAATAGGGTTAAAAAGTCAAGAGAGGATGATGGTGTACCGTTTAGAGTGGTGGCTAATGATCCAAAATTTTCTTCCATTTTTGGCATTGGTCAGTGGAACCTCTGATACCATTTAAGAAGTATATCTGTAGAAATTATGTTTTATTTTATTATTTGCTCATATGCACATTTATACAATTGTTGGTTCAATATTGACCATACATTTGTTAGTAAGTACATAATAAAATAGAGGGTTGAGATGCATTCTGTTACAACATAATTGTACAGTCCAACTAGTATTGAAATGTCTATTAACCTTGTGTGAAATCTCTATTGTGTCTCTCTTACTTTCTTTGTTCTTCTTCGTTAACAAGTAATACAAGACTCTAACAGAACATTGCCTGATAATGAGTCCCATACTCACACCCACCACCTGTAGTACCCCACTCCCACAAGACACGTGCCTGACATCTATGGGCGATATCTGAGTTCGTGCCTCGCAAGAGTGGTATGCTAGAGTATTCAATTAGTCAAAACTCAGTACAAATTTTTTTTTGAAACCACAATCACAATCATAATATGAGGAAATCAATCATCAAATAGGGCCCACTTTATTCCACAAATATTTTTCAAATCAACAGTAGTTTGTTTATCACTAGGGCCCATTCCAGAAACAAAACACCCATAATCATTATGTCAATACAACATGATTATATTCGCATACACATTGTATAATAATTTCAAAATACATTTCTTAATACAAAATTTGCGGAAATTACAATTCAGTACAAAAAGAAAGAAATACAATGCAAACGTGAACTGATCCCAACCTCTACTTCTGACTTGTATGCAGTAGGTATACTCCTGTTTCCCTAACGGGATATTCTTCTGATCCTGAAAAATATTGGCAAATTTTGGATAAGTTTTGCGAACTCAGTGAGTGACCATCCTCGATGGCTCACCCAAATCACATAACACATAATCCCATTCAAAACGTCTCACACTTCAAATTCAATAGATATAATCATTCATATTATGCATATGCAGTGCACATATGACCCACTTTCTATTTGTTACTTTGTTGTAACTAAGTGCCTAAATTGTCCCATATAGGGCTCATTGATAACTGTACCTTATCTACTTGGGGGATACAGGGCTCATTAAACGTTGAGTCTGAGGCTCTGATTCACTTTTGAGCTTGAAGCTCATTTTCACTCGTTGAGCTTTAAGCTCTGATCGGTAGCTACTCTGGTCACAATAGTCATTATGTTTCATGCATTCATGAAATGAATTGCATCAGTCACATTTGCATGATCTGCATTCACCCACTTTCATATATCCTCGGACTATAGTCCGGCATTCAACATTAGAGTTGAGTATCACTTTTCATTTACGTGCAAATGTACATTCAAAACACATTTGTCATCAAACAGGGGTCCGACATTTAACAATCATATTATGCACACTTATTTCGTCTTATTCACATACAAGTAACACTTCAATAGTCAATCAATATAAAATTCAAAATAGAACAAACAATGAAATGAGACCATCTCGGTCTACTCACAGTACGCTCCAGATTAACATTTGCTTCCAAATTCTGGAAACGCCTGAATGTGGATATTTAGCCTGCACAACCCATTTATGAAAGATACACATACATCACAATTTGTAAATTCATAAGTGTTTAATAATGCACATGAATGAAATGAAATATGTATAATGCATGTTTATGACAATCGCGGGTATTTTACCATTAATTTCTTTACAAAATCATTCCAATTTCAAAACTCATCTAAGTATAATTTATACTTAGGTTTATGCCTCACTAAAACCATTAAAATCTCCATTCCTTTCTCATTGACTCACTTCAGAATTATTCCAAGTCACACTTTCGGGTCTACTATTCACATTCAATCAGAAAGTGAAACTGATGTAATTTGATCATATTCTCTTCTAGAAAAGTGTTCCTCTATGTCTTATCTTTCCATTGATACCAAAATCACTCAATTTGGGTCATTAATTTGGAAGATATGTCTCAAACAGTATTGGGTTGTTCACATTCAAAAACAATGTATTATACACAACTTTCATCCAGAAATTCAACTTCTTAGAGACTGAATCACAATTTGACTTTTTTATATGATTTGTAGCCCTATGTCTTTAGTTTATTCCAAATAAAAATCATCTCATTTGGAATCCTATAGATCCAGATATAATCAAAACACCGAAGTATGTTCAGTAAATTAATCCTATCAATTATCATACTTCAACACAGCCATATTTCCATCTTAAATTCACCAACCAAATTAATTCAAAAAGCTATGATTTTTGGTGGAGATATAATTCAATATCTTATGAATCTATTGGTATAAGAATTAAGTCATTTGGACATCAGGTGAAGAAGTTATAGTCGAAAGAAATAAGATGGTTTAGCTTGTACCAAAAACTCTCGGGTGCACATACTATTGGAGAACACTGTAGCATGATGTGACAAATAAAATCGGAGTTTGTCCAAACCTTCACACTCATGGGCGTGAGAGTGAAAATCATGCCTGTGTAGGAGTCACACCCTTGAGAATAATTCATGGGTGTGAGAAAAGTCATGGGCGTGAGAGGTATATGAGTGTGCAAAAGTCATGGGTGTGACAGATAAAGACAAAATGTTGAAGAATAAACATTGTCAGACCCGACCCACATTTTTCACTCTAACTCTCTCAATTGATTTCAGATCATTATGAATTTTGTTGGATAGGTAGATCAATGTCTTACGAGTCCAATGGTTCAAGAACCAAGTCATTTGGAGGTCAGACGAAGAAGATATAGCCAAAAACCCATTGGATGTTCATCAGCCAATAACTCTTTAGAGTCGCCATCGTGCAATTGCATGATGGTGACTTTCACCTTTAAAACAACAAAGTCGCTATCGTGCATTTATACACCCAGAGTCACTATCGTGCATTTGCACGATAGCGACTTTTGCCTTTAACCTACTAAAGTCACCATCGTGCATCCATTTCTTCTTCTTCACCGACATCTGAACTTCTAAACTCCATAACTTTTGATCCAGAATTCTAAAATTTATAAACTTTATATAAATGAAAAGATAAGAGAAAGTTCTACAACTTTTATGAAGACCATTTTGTTAAAATCTACCTAAATCGATACAGTAAATTCATGGAAGTTTCAGATCAAAATTACAACTCTCTACTGTTCATTCTTAAAAATTTTCCAGACTTCCACTTCCCAAAATCCAGCACTTCAATTTTTATTCTAGTCATTCCCACTCCATTTCAATCAACTCATTCATCATACATTAATACTACTCCAAAATATACAAGTTTAGTTGAAAATCATCAAAAGCCAAGAATTCATAATCAACCTATTCATGCTCTGTTACTTTACTGCATTTTCAACTTTCATTCTCAATCACTATTCTTCCTCTCAACTTCCATTTATACGCTCATTCCCATCTCAAACCATCATTCTACAATTGTTCTTCAACTCAAAACCTATTTCCTTGATCATCTCTAAGTTTTATCTACTCACGTACACACATGCATAAATATATATATACACAGTGAAAAAACAATGGACACCATCTTTATATACTTTCATTTCCTACACTCATCTTAAACACCATTTCCTTGCTATTTTTAACTCCAAAAACAATTTCCACAACATCAAATCACTAGAAATCCATCAAAAACTAAATAACACTATAATCAAAATTTTCATTCCACCAACACAGTATTCATGAATATATACACGTATATGTCATTTTTCATGTAGATGACAGAAATTCATCAATTTCATTTTATAAATCCAAAACTCTAAAGGATTTTCTCAATACTTACTTGTTAAAGATTCCAAAATCTTCAACTATCTTCAAGCCCTAAACTCATGCAAAATCACGTATGTCCTGTGCAACATAACTAGCTTCTGGTTTTTCTTAAGGTGAAAGATTAAATAGCAGTATGGTAGAGGAAGGAAAAGCAAAGTAATTCCTCAGAAGGAATTTGATGGAAAACGTTGTGTGATGAAGAGAATCTGAAGGAGGTTACAACGAAAGAGAAGGAAGCTTAGACTAAACACTTAACTTTCTAGCTCTCAGATAACTTCAATCTCACAACACTACTTACTTTTAACAAAGTTTCTTAAGCCACTTATTAAGTGACACTTGTCACTTCCCTAAGGCTTAACTCTAACTAAGTTTCTTCTTGACTAATTCCTTTAGTCTCATCTTTACAATCTAACTATCTCCAATCATCATTAATTCCTATTCTTTTTTTTTCCATAAATTCCATAATTCTCTATAATTTTCAAAAATGAATCCTAAAATCACCAAAATTAAAAAATATTACAATTTCACTAACCCATAAAATTTCCAATGTAAAAACATTCATAATTCTCAAAAATACACAAATCAATCCAATTATACCCGGAATTATTCATGAATGCATGTACAATTATTTTCATGTGCAACAATTTCACTATTCATATGTATGTGTATGACATATTATACATGAGCATGAAATGTGTTTCCCACTTTCTCAGTAATTTCTCTCATTTATTGTTTTTGCCTTAACATGGGTTACGAGATGTTATACCACCACTCCCTCGATACACGCATAGGAGCAAATACACAACATTCCAAGTCAATTGCAAAGCTTAATGATGTGAATGTAAAACGACTGATGACAACGATGTGCAGTTCGTGCAACCTCGAATTTTCCATGAAGCTACAAATATCCTGCACTTTCCAACATAGTTTGTGTTAAAAAATGTAAATGGTGGTGCTAATGCATACGGAAAAAGCCAAACGAAATGCAGAGAAAAGGAATGCAGCCATCCTCAAGGCCCAATAGGAAAGAAATCTTGCTAAAAGTTATTGTGCGTAGTTAACAACTAGTATGATGCATTATACTCTAAAGCAACACAGTGCAACAAACTCTCATTCACCCAACACACGCACAGGCAGAGATCAAGATGGTAAATTCTTGAATTATAAAGTACAAAAGCACCCTTGACAAAGAATTAAACAAACTGCAATGAAACCTTTATTAACAGTGGTAATAAATTGAAGAAATGGTCTAGTATCATCTGCAGAGGCTGATGACTAGGCTCTTATGAGTGTCATGATATACTCTACCAACTCATAACCCGAATAATCAGTTGAAATGGCATACGTATAATCTAACCAAACTGATCCTAATCTACCCTTAGCTTTCACCAGTGACACTGTTAAAATCATTGAGACTATATTCGTTATCCCACTTAACGTAATTTCATTATTTTGATACACACAGGCAAATCTTCTTGAGTTGTGTTGGCCATTTTTCACTAAGAATTACGGGGTTTAGCTCCATTGTAACCTGAAAATCTACTAAAGATGCATCACAGGAGCCCTTGGGTCTTTTTACATATCTGGTAGGGAGCATCACGTTAAAACCAGAGGCACCAAAACTGTGTAGTCTATCTATATGTTTTGGTTCAGAGCTTGAATTGGTCAGATTCAAACAAGGCTCCACCAACCTCTTCAGATAGACATCAAGGCTGTTATTCAATAAATTGACAAAAACTTATGAGAAACTTACTCCATGCTTCTCCAATTTTTGCTCCAATCTTTTCCTCAGAGAGCTAGTATCAAGTAGCTTGAGTAATATGACATATCTCGGAATTATAGTAAGATTGACCGCGCGTCGTAACGCTAATCAAAATTAAAATAACTAGACTACTACTGTAGAGTGGTGAGTCTAGGTCGATCCCACAGAGAGT
>JAOTAX010000196.1:28349630-28363818 GCA_025629825.1 Erythroxylum guanchezii
AATTAATTTTCTTATTATTATTGTGATTATTAAATTCCTTATTATTATTAATTTTCTTCCTCTTCTTCTTCTATTATCATCATCATCATCTTCATCATTATTATTATTATACGAAATTAATTTCATATTATTATTATTATTATTATTATTTGTTAACTTTTTACTAATACAAATCATTTGTTTTAAAATAATAAATGATGTACATATTTTCAATCATATTATACTGCAGGGGTATTTTAGTCATTGATACTGTTTTTATGCTCTATCAAGGGCAACCAAACACATTTTTGTCCTCAAGATGGACACAATTTTATCTGTTCTGTCAATCACAACTAAACACTTTACTGTCTCAAATTTTTGTTCTGTTCTATCTCCAAATTTTTGTTTTGTTACATCTCTCTGCAAATTAAAGACAATAACCAAATAAACTGTTAACGGGAGACATTGAACCCAAGAACAGGGAAACTACGGACGTGGACGAAATGAAAGACACAAAACTTTAGAAATGGCATAAGATATTCCAGCGACAACTCCAACGAAGTTGATGATGAGCAGAGTTGTTGGAGGAAAGAGAATGGTTGTCCATTTGAACATATAAACCTCTGTAAAATCTCCTTCATCGTCTGATGCCTTGGAAGTGACGGTGAAGTTGGTGTCAATGCCTGCAAGTACCTTGAGCAGGCCCTGGAAGACGACGAAAAGATGAGCGGAAACGTCGCGGATAGCCTTAAGTTTTGAATGTTTTTCCAATTTTAAAGTTCATTTTGAATATTTTCTAAATGTTAAATTTCATTTTGAACATTTTAAAATGTCAAGTTCAACTCAAATTTTAATGTAAACTTTAGAGACTAAATTATTCTCTGGCTATTTAGTTTATTATAAGTATTATTTTTTAAAAAATCAATTCACGACTTTGTATTTAAGCTTTAGTCTACTATATGTATTATTTAAAAACAATCAATTCACGATTTTGTATTGAAGTCTTAGTCTACTATATGTATTATTTTTTTAAAATCAATTCACGATTTTGAATATGTGATATAATCGTCTAATTTATATATAAAGACATACACTGATACACGTCAACTTTACTCTGGTCCACATTATTCAATAAAGATGTGATATAATCTTATATACACTGATATACGTCTACTTGACTCCGGACCACATTATTCAATAACGCTGTGATATAATCTTATATGGTTGAAAGAGAACACGTATGTTTGCTAAAAAAATCCTTGTACGGTCCGAAAAAGTTATCATGAAAATGATATAAGAGGTTTGATGTATTCATGATTTCTCATGGTTTGGTACGCAATTAGTTTGATAATTGTGTCTACTCTAAGAGGCTTTTAGATGATCATATATATATTTGTTGCTATATGTGGATGATATGTTGGTTATAGTTAAAGAGCAAAGCTGAAATTGAGACAGCAGGGCATATCTACTTTATGTATCTTAGCAGAGATACATTGAAAGTTTGTTGTAGTCTTTTTCATATGGATAAATCTAAGCCAATAAGTATTCTCTTGGTAGCACATTTTAAACGTGATACTAGTACAATACCTACTATAGAAGATGAGAAGGATTGCATGGGATTGGTTCCTTACTCCAATGCTGTAAGAAGCCTAATGTATGCTATGATAAGCAGTTTTATGAGTAATCCAAGACAAACTCACTGGAAAGCAGTGAAACGGGTTGTGCGATATTTAAGAGGAATAAGCAATATCTGTTTGGTCTATATCGCTAATAAAGATATTGGTGGTTTGGTTGGCTATACTGACTCTAACTATACTGAAGATCTTGTGAAGAGAAGCTCCCTAACATGCTATATCTTTACTCTATATGGATATGTTGTTAGTTGCACTACAAGAGTTAAGACATTTAGTGTCAAATTTTTTTGTGACTAACTATTGTTTCGTCACAAATACGAGGTTTTTTGTGACAAGACAACTGATTGGCAATAATGGTTGGATTAAGTGTGATGGTTTATTTTTTTGTCACTAATACAATAATAATTGTGACAACTTACTATCTTTAACAATTAAGTTATCACTATTAATATATAAATAGTGACAACTTTTCTTTTATCACTAAGTTTTGTCATTAAAAGCCTATGTAATTTGGCGCCAAAATAATTTTAGCAGAAATAAATTGTAATTGTGAGAAAACAAATGTTAGTAACTAATATTTTCTATTTATTGTAACAAAACATAGTTTGGTTACTAATATTTTTTTCTTTTTGTACGAAACGGTTAATCGTCACACAATATTTTATTTGCTGTGACAAAAAATTTTGTCTATAAATATTTAATTAATTATTGTCTATTTTATATTGTAACAATAACCGAACTATAACTACGGTCACAACTATTCGTAATTTAGTACAATTTTTTTGTGACTAACTATTTTTGTTATTATAAATACGATATTTTTTAGTGCCAAGACAATTGATTGACACTATTGTTTGGATTATCTGTAATGATTTATATTTTTGTCACTAATATAGTGATAATTGTGGCAATTTAGTATCTTTCACAGTTAAATTGTCACTATCAATATATTAATAATGTTAAATTTTATTTTATCACTAAGTTTTGTCGCTAAAAGTCTATGAAATTTGGCACTAAAATAATTTTGGTATGAATTAATTGTAATTTTGACAAAACATATGTTGGTAACTAATATTTTCTATTTGTTGTAACAAAGCATAGTTTGGTCACTAATATTTTTTTCTTGTTGTGACGAAACTGTTTATCGTCACACAATATTTTACTTGTTGTGACGAAAACTTTTGTCAATAAATATTTAATTAATTAGTGTCTACTTAATATTGTCACAATCACCAAACTATAACTATGGTCACTAACATTTATAATTTAGTGACAATTTTTTGTGCCTAAGTATTATTTCGTCAGATTAGAGGTCTGTTGTGACAAAACAATTGATTGATACTATTGTTTTGATTAACTGTGATGATTTATTTTTGTGTTACTAATACAATGAGAATTGTGACAATTTAGTAACTTCATAATTAAATTGTCACTATTAATATATTAATATTGTCAAAATTTCTTTTATCACTAAGCTTTGTTGTTAAAAGCCTATGTACTTGTTATGATGAAAACTTTTGTTAATAAAAATTCAATTAGTTAGTATCTATTTAATATTGTCATAACAACCGAACTATCACTATGCTCACTACTATTTGTAATTTTAGTGACAAATTTTTATTGTCACTTGATCAACTTTTGGTTACAAAATTTATTGTCAATATAAACGTAACAAATTAATGATAAATATTTGTTGTTATAATAAAATATTAAAATTAACTACTACAAAGATAAATTTTCTCATTATTGTAAAAATTTTAGAGATCAGAAACTACTTGCCATGATTTTTTCTTAAATAAGATTATTTGCAAACAAATTTAAATATTTTCTTATAAAATATTCAAACTAAATATATTGATAATCCAAAAGTAATATTTTACATATCATAGATATTTCGTATATATAACTTTGAAATTTCATCAAAAAGATCAAAATAATTAAATGTTGAAATATAATTAAAATCTTGTTTGAAAATATTAACCAAAACCCTTAACCTATTGAAAATTAAAATCAAAGTTCTTCCCAATGCTCAATCATCGTCATCGTTGCCTTCCTCATCTTCACTTACTGAATTTGTTTCATCATCATCCATAAAAGTATCTTCATCACAATCAGTTTCGTCATCTTCTCCCACACTCATAGTATCAATATTAAACGAATTTCCTTCAATAGTTGCAGCATTTAGATCAGATCTATCCAAAGATATTGTATCAGTATCATCATCTAAAGTAGATTCGTGAAGTGTAAAGCCAAAATTTTCATTTTCTTGGCATGACTCATTTCCTATATCATGATCAGGAAGATCATAAAAATCATGAGGCTTTGTCTTGACAACAACCTCCCAATTGAGCTCATTAATATCTCTTACATAATAAACTTGTTCAGCTTGAGAAGTTAAAACATATGGTTCATTAGTTTTTAACCTGCGTGTGACATTTACCATAGGAAACTCAAACTTGTCAACCTTATATCCACCTTTATGATAAACATCCCACCAGTCAGCCTTAAAAAAAAAGATTGGCTAAGTCATTAAAAAAAATTGGAAAGTCTATAAGCTATCCATTTCGATAAAATGCAGCCAAATTTAGAATTGAGATAATTGTAACATTATTGCAGCTGAATTGTGTATTGACTGTTATTTTTAGTTATGTCGATTATATCGAATTATTGTTGATTGACGAAGTGCTCCACAAAAGTGCTTAGAAAATGTTTAACAAAATTGTTAAGTGAAGTGCAACAAAATTATTATAGGAACTAAGTTGCAATAAGGGAATTAATGGCTCTCGACTAGCCTCATAACATCCCTTTAACACTAATATTCGATTACATTGTTGGAGAAGAATTAGGTTCATATTTGAACTACGTATACGCTCGATCTATTGGCATGCTCAATTCATTAGTCCAATATCTATTAACATGCTCTACCTAGGTTTTCATGCCAAACTACCAATTCTAAGTAAGTGTTTTGGTGACAGAAGCCCTTCACAGTTCACACACACATATTTCATTCACATTGCTTCTTTCTTATTTTCACTTCAAAATGCCATCTTTGCTCTTTGCTCCTCCTCCTCCTCCTCTTCTTCTTCAATGTCGTTTCCTTCTTCTAAGCTCAACATAGCTAATGGTCCATCTAGGACAAAAAGGCTGCTGATTCTTTGACTGATCCTAAAAATGCCTCTGCCTGGTATGTTTATTTGTTCCTCTTATTGAAGAGAAACAACTATAACCCAAGGAAATTGGTGGCAGTGGATTCTTCTCGTCTATTGCTTCGAGTCTATCCAATTTTGGAAGCCCCATGAGTAGATCGGTTAATGGGTATTGAGATCAGTTTATCAAATTTTGATCTTTGAGCTGTTTTTGGGGTTTTTGGGGCAACCCATTCTTGGCTATTGCTTCTCATTTGCATTTCTTACTTGATCTGTGAATTTTTCTTTTTACCTTGTAAATATTGTTTCTTTTTCTTTAGGCATTTTTTCATACGTTCTTTTGGTTGCATTTTCATATTATTAAGTTGTGGTTTTAAGTGCTTCGTTTTGGGATTAGTATTTCTCGATATGCTGCTTTGCTTTCTGGTCGATCTCTGTGTTCAAGATCGTTCCTGTCTTGCTCCAAGTTGTCGGTGCCCTTGAAACTTTTTTTGTCTCTTTTGTTTGCTGTTTCCTGTTTTCCCTGAGCTTTGGTTTTTCACTAATTAGTTTTTGAAATGTTGTCTTTTAACTTGGAACCTTTAATATGTTCTTACCTACTCAGAAGTTAAAACCCATTTCTCTTGAAGAAGAAAAGCTTCAACTTTCGTGTCTTGTGCATTTTTTCTTATTATAGCCCATTCAAGGTTGGGAAAAACTGGGTCCAATTGGGAGACAGTTGAGTCGTACAGTTACCTGATTTCCTACTATAACTTCTCTGGCTCTTTAATCTTCAAACTTTTTTATAATGCTTGTGTTAATCAGAAGGTTTCTAGTTGCTTGTTTGTGGATTTCGTCTTAGGTAGAATCAAGGCCTTCGTTACCGTACTAGGGTGGATGCTTTTTTACGCAAAAAAAACCAAAATATTGTTGAAATATTAAATTTCAATCTGATTAATTACAAATAATGTGAATATTGTATTTTTGTATCACTGGTTTGTTACGTGGCAGCATTTGTCTTTTTTAGACTTCTCTTCCATTGGTTCACACCATCAGGACATGACTGTGGCTTAAACACCTTCTTTATTGCCATGACTTTGATCTGGTGTTTGGCTTTGCTATTGTTGCCATTGTGCTCTAGTCCTTTTATCATGTACAGTAAGTTTTGAAATATATTGAACTCAAAATTTAAGATTGCAGATGAACATTGGATATTTTGCACCTATAAGAATTATAGAAAAAAAAGTTAGCTTGATGACTTAGGCCATGTGGAATGTATCTGTGAAACATCAAAGTGAAATTTTCTCATCAAAATGAACTAATCTACTTCCTCATTTTCCTTTCATTTAAATTTAATACTTATTGGTATTCCAAAAGTCCCTGTTGAAATCATGAGAAAGACACAAACTTTCAGCTATTAATGTTAGATTGATGCCTGGAATTTTTTGGAAAGAATATAAGAAAGGAACTAGAAATTGAGCTTTTATTGGTCTTTAGTGACTGAAAGAAAGTTTGCAAAATTTTGGGTATTCTATTGTCCCAGATGTCCTATCTTCATTGACTTTATCATAGATGTGAAGTTTCTCAATACACATTAGTTGCTTATTCATTGACTCGACTATACATGTGAACTTTCTCAATACTCATTTGTTGCTTATGGTGGAATAAGCTCATCTTGTTTCCATTATCAAGCTACCTTTGTCTGTTGGTTTCAATCTTTCCTACATGCTTAATTCTTATTTGATAATGCTTTACCACAAATTCAACTGCAGAAGCTTATCAAAATCCTGGATGTGGGTCTAGTTCAGGTGGCTTGCATGAAAACACTTTCCTTCTTGTTATAGGAGACCATAGACAAGTCTTGAATGGTGATCATAGTGGAGGAAGCACTGAAGAGGTATATGATTTAACTTTCTGAAGTTCAATTTGGTTTTATCCTCTGTTTCCTTTGTAACAAAATTACATGTTGCAGGTTGAAACATTAATGTTCGGTATGAGCTTTAAGAAATCTTCCTATCCGCTTTCATCTGACTTTGATACCTCTTCTTGTGCTCTCGATTTGGTATTGCTTGCTCTTTAAATTATTCTGCATTCGCTGTTAATTTCAAGACATCCTTCTTTGGCCAGTTTGTTCTTTATGTTAATATCAAAAGCTTTTAGGAGAGGATGGAGAAGTTTGGTAGAAAGATGACAGACTTATTTTAAAATGGATGAAAACCTTATTCATAGTTTTTAGTTTTTAAAAAATGCAGAGAAAGAAGTTTAACCATTACTTCAACACTTTTTATTGCTATCTAGCTAGACCATACTATTCTTGCCTCTTTCACCTCCAAGAAACTGGAGGCTATATACATAAAATGGATAGATTTAAGGATGAAGTTTTAGTTTAAGTTTTGATCAATAATTTTTGTTCTTGTTGAATATTATGTTCTGCATCCAATTTCAGGCTGGGAGAAGATATGCATCAGTTCAATCCAACAGGTAAACCATAAAATTCCAGAATGTTATTTGCCCATTATTTTTCTAGAATGACTTTCTTATGTTAAGTCCTCCTTTTTCGCAGCTTGATTTTGTAGCAACAATGTCAGTGTTGCTAGGTGTTCCCTTCCCTTTTGGAAGGTGTCGCGTAAGCATCCTTCAATTATACTCATGTATCATTATATTGAATACACTTTACACATATGTGAAGACTTGTATGTGATTGATGAGATCCTATAATCAACTTTCCTCATGCAATTATTACTTTCTATTCTTTGTGATTTAGTAATCAATCATGTCAACATAATGCACATAACTCTTGCAATAACCTGTGGATTCCACTGCCTAAATAAATGAGCACGAAGAAAATGTTTAATATTCTATCATAATCTGAGCACATACACGTGCTACATAAATTTCATTTTCCTCTTCTTCTTTATGAAATTTGAGCAATACTTTAGCTGTTATACAAAATAGTATTGCTAGTGCCTTGCACTTCAATGTTAGTAGGGAGTAGGGGTCACTTGCTTTTCTTAGTTTCTTACTCAAGGCTTTGGAAGACTTGACATGTCTTGGATAATTTTTCTTGTTAGAAGTTTATGCATACTTGACAAGGATATATTATTTACAGCTTTTGATTTAAATGCTTTCCCAATTTGTAGTTACATATGGGTTTTAAATATTCTGAAAGTTGTCTCCTTAATGTAAATTTGTTGGTTTGCCTGGGACAATCTTCTTGAGTTTGGTTCTTGTTTTTAAAAGTGTCTATAATGAGCTTCGATGTCCTTGCAACATCTTTTAGATGTTTCTATATGACTGATTTTCGTTATTAGTTTCTGTTACCAGCATTGGCTGGGTAAACCTGAAGTTGTATGCTTGTGTCAATTCTATATGAAGTTGCCTCTCTCTCTCACTTTCAACATATTCTTATATTTTGGAAAATTTCTAATTAGGTACTAAATAAGCTTCTAGGCATGGATATTTGTGATGTGCATCTCTTTCTACTATCATCTATTATTATTCATTAAGTGATTAAAAACATAGGCCACAATGTATCCTAACTAGTTTTTTAAATGGATGATTGATTATAGTCATTAAATCTTTAGCAACTCTTCCTTTGAATATTGAGTGCAACTTGTTGAAGATTCCCTATGGATAGTTCATTCCATTCAAACCTTCTAGGCATCAGCCAATGTTCTTATTTACCCAGTTTCTACTAATATCTAGATCTACAGTTTTTCTGTCTGCACCACAACTCAGGCATCTCTTTACAAGAACTCTGACTCGTTTATTGCACAAACATAGGCAGATGGAGTTAATGTTTTGAGTACAGGTCCCTCACAAATTGCCATTGTTTCTTCTTTATCATTACTAATTCTTATATTAGTTTGTCATCTTGTTCTACAAAGGATTCTAGGAGATGCATGCAAAATATGCATATTGGATTTTTAACTGCAGTATCTAGCTTTGATAGTGTATTGGTAAGTGTTTATCTCTGTCAAGTCTTCTTTTCGTTACCTTCTGTCATTTCGCAATTTTCTGTTGTAGGTGAAAATATACATTGATGCCTACTTAGCCTCTTTAGTCATTGGGTTTTCTAGTGAAAATTTGTTACACATATCAGAAGTATCTGATAATGCATTAGAGATAAATTTATTGTAACATATATTCTTTATTTAGTGACAACATTATTGTAATATATAACTTTCATACTTGTGACGAAATATGTTAGACAATATAGCCATTGATTCAAATTTCTTTTACAGCTAATGTAATTCCTTTCATGAATTGATAGTTTTATTTGTGATAACAGTAAACACATTAATGATAATACTTTTTGTAAGAACCAATTTTCATTTTTGTGACGAAATGATGTTGACACTTTTTTATTAAAATATTAGTGATCAAGAAGTAATGGGCACTAATAAAAAAATTATTAGTCACAAATATTTTGTCACTATTTATAATTATTTTAGTGGCAATAATGCTGTAACAATAAAATAAAGTACTGTTACGACTTTATTCGTCACTACTTTATATTATTTGTGTTAAAAAAATTGTCATAAATATGTAAAGTTACTGTGACCATATAGTGTTGTCACGCATTCCATAGGTTTTATTGTCTGCACTTTTGTCACAATATAATGAAGAATTGTTACAACTTTATTCGTCACTACTTTATATTATTTGTGTCAACAAGTTTGTCATAAATAAGTACAGTTGTTGTGACCATATAGTGTTGTCACACATTTGATAGGTTTTAGTGTCGACAATTTTGTTACAATAAAATGAAGTACTATTACGACTTAATTCGTCACTACTTTATATGATTTGTACGATAAACTTGTCATAAATAT
This sequence comes from Erythroxylum guanchezii, assembly GCA_025629825.1. NCBI lineage: Eukaryota > Viridiplantae > Streptophyta > Magnoliopsida > Malpighiales > Erythroxylaceae > Erythroxylum > Erythroxylum guanchezii. The sequence goes on from JAOTAX010000196.1 coordinate 28,359,204, forward strand.
GTAAAGTTATTGTGACCATATAGTTTTGTCACACATTTCACAAGTTTTAATGTCAATATTTGTGTCACAAAAGTGTTGCATAATTGTGACGATTTTTTTAAATTATTTACTATTTCATTAGTGACAAAGGTATTTGTGACGGGAGGTGATGACTTCAAATATTAGATACTATTAATAATAGTGACAAATATTACTACTTTTAGTGACAACTTTTACTTTCACTAAAAATACAATTTCTTGTAATGTCTAATAAGTACCTATACATTTGTTTGAGTATCTTTATACTTTAATTTATGAGAATGACCACTTCTTTTATAAGGAAGAAATGCAATGTATATTAGTCCTTTTACAATATAATACTGTGTAGTTTCATTAGAATAATGATCAGGAATAATTTAGAGATAACATATAAATACAATATAAATTTCATAATTATAATTTCATTATAATTTTATTTGTAATGTACATTTATCTCGTAAACTATAACATATACATTTAAATATGTACAAAATAAATAATGTATTTAAATAATTATGTTACTAAAATACAACCAATTGATTGGTTATACGTCATAAATCAACTTGTATAATTTGAAATCACTGCATGCATTTGAAGACTTACTAAATGCGCAAAAAGGTATAAGACGTAAAGCTCTCATATGGTTTAAGAAACTTTAGAAAACCCTTAAATCATTACATTTTTTTGAAAGAATTTCTTGTGTTTTTCAAATTCCATAAAAATCCTTCTCTTAAACTTTGTTTAAAAATAACATTGAAATAAATGAGACGTGAATATCATATGTAAACTAATCAAATGTTACTTAAATGATGATCCAATCTAACTAAATTTGAACCAAACTAATTAAAATTAACTCAAATTAATAATTTATTATAATTATCTTAAATTATTAATTTAGGTCAAGTTTAATTAACTTGAGTCGGGTTTAAGGGGCTAGTTAGATTATCATATCAATGTCTAAATGTCTTAACTTGAATTCAACCTCAAATAACTTTTGGGTTGGTATTCATGTTGAGAAATGAAGATGAAAACAAAACAAAAAAAATTGCAGAGAAAAAATTAGTAGTAATTATGCCGTGAGGTCAAAAGTTGCTCTGATATAAAAAAAAATAATAGGAATTGGGTGAAATCCTCTCTTGTATTAACATATTAATAACTAATTTATACAGAAAGTAAAAATAGGAGAGTATATCAATTACAGGCTGTCAAATAAAGAGAAAAGAGAAAACTAAATCAAATTCCTAATTACGATATTCTACTGTGATTTGTTACCTAATACTAGCGCATCAGCCCTCGGACGCTTCATGGCTATTTTGGCAGTAGAGACACGAGTTATGTGAGAGAGTTTGTGTTTATCTATCTGTTTTTCAAGATCATGGCAGCTCGCTATACACAATTGCTGGAGTCTGGTGATTGATGGCGACAGTAGATAGTATGGGAATGTCTTCAACCTTGGGCAATTGTATATATTGAGCTTTTCAAGACATGGCATGACCGTCATTGTTGTGTTCTTTTGATCATCTTTATTAATTCTCTTCATCAGCCACTCATCATCCCACACTTCCCATGCCAAAAAGTCAAAGAAGTCAAGTGTTTTCAGTCTTGGAAATGCCACGAATGATTTTGATGTATCTTCTTCTTCTTCATCTTCTATTCCCATAAATTCAACACCCACTCTTTGCACTTTCATATCTCGCAAGGTTAGCACTTCGAGGCATGGCAACCTACCCAATGGGGGCAATTCCTTACAATTTTTGCAATTATAAATGGTAAGTTCCTTCAGCAGACTCAACTTCATTATCCAACTTGGGAACAATTTGTTGCCTCCGTAATTTCTTATGTTCAACTTCTCCACATCTGAAGGTGGCTCTAAAGCTTCAAGTAACTCTTGCTCATCTTCCACTTGATGATCTCCTTCTCCTTCAAAATCCAAACCCAAATGGGAAATGTTTTTCTTCTTTTTGAGTTGTGCTGCTCTGACCTCTTCTATCTTTCTTATATTCCTCAACCTGCGTATGTACAAAGTTCCTCTAAGATTATTTAACTTCTCAATATCAGCAGCAGACGCTTCATCCTCGTGCACACTCAAGTAAAAGTGGTTCAATTCTTTGAGACGCCAGAGATTTCCTATACTTTTGGGAAGGTATTTTATTTTACTACAACCAACTATCTTCAGATACATCAAATTGACTAGTTGTCCAATCCTTTGAGGCAATTCAACCAGATCCACGCAATTCGAAAGAATCAGTGTCTGCAGATAGTAGCATTCACACAAGCTCTCGGGCAACTTCTGTAGCTCATAATTACCGCTCAAGTCAAGCCACCTGAGATGAACTAATCTACTAATTGAAGATGGAACTTCTTTTACGTGACACCCGCCAAGGTCTAACGTTCTCAAACAAGTCAAACTATTAAATATACCCTCAAGAGCAACAACAGATAATGACGATTCAAAGTTGAGGAATTCAATCATCAAAGTTCGAAGCTTTTTCAAACTATAGACAAATTCAGGAAATGGAACACCTTTTGCAATTACCGTTGTTAAATGACGGAGATCTGCGGATACAGAATATTGGGCGGGCTCTACATCATTTAAGAACTCCATAACCGAGCACTCATTTTTTGTAAATTCTCGGGCTAAATCACTCACCATGTCATGCAATGTGCAACTGACATCATTGTTGGGTGAAGTTCGGAACAAAGAACGTGCAACTAAGTTTTTGAAATAAGTCTCACCAATCATCTCTAAATCTTCATCTTCTTCTTTCCCCCTTAAATAACCTTGACCCATCCACATGCCAATCAATCTACTTTTTGCTATAAGTTTACCTTTTGGGAAAATAGCACAATACGAGAAACAACTTTTTAATGGTGATGGCAAATCATAATAGCTAAGCTTCAAAGGATCCAAAATAGCATCACCTTCCCATTCCTTTCTTTCCAAGACCCTCAGCCACTCCTTTTCAGTTTTCTTAAAGAGTAGGAGGCCTCCTATAGTAGTAGCTGTAAGAGGCAAACCGTTGCATTTATTTGCAATTCTCTTCCCAATAGTCTCCAACTTTTCACGCTCCTCTTCAACAAGTGCAGTTTCACTAATTATTGACCAACATTGCTCCCAACTCAAAATCCCTATTCTGTGGATACTCTTATCCTTGCACCCCATGACTGATGCAACACTTTCTTTACGCGTGGTTACTAGAAGTGTACTTCCTAACAAACCACAGTTGAGAGAATGTTCTAATTCCACCCATTCATTACGACTTTCATTCCACACATCATCTAAAACAAGCAAAAATCTCTTCTTTTTAAGAATTTCTCGTATCTTTCTCAACACATTTTCTAATTCTTTAATATCATGCACAGAAGAACCATCAAGAGATTCAAGGATTGCTTTAGCAACACGCATTGCATCAAAAGGATACGAAACACACACCCACATCTTCTTATCAAAGTGAGTTTGGATTTCGCTATCATTATAAATTAATTTTGCAAGTGTCGTCTTTCCTATCCCCCCCATCCCCACAATAGAGATGGTATGGAGCTTGGATTTGGCATCAAGTATCATGCTTTTGACTTTATCTTTTTCTTCATGTCTACCTTTTACTACTTGTGAACCGATGAAAGATGTAGTCACATGTCTCTTGATATGTTCTTCAGTTTTTTTTGTTGAATTAAGTTGATACCGAACTTTATCAGTCGCAATGACATCTAGCCTTTGCTGTATTTCTTTTATTCTGCCGGCAACTACATGGCGGAGACTAATATCATTTGCAGTAAAGCAGTCGCAGCAAAAGAAGGAGAGTACCTTGTCCTTGAGAGGATTGGGATTGGAATCCGAAGATTGGTGTTGAAAGTCGAGTTGTGATCTGTGAATCCAGGCTTTCCACTCATCTAACACATCGTCCACGTCATAGGAAACAATTTTGAGATCAAACAGCCACTTCTTTACAGAAGCTTCCTTCACTTGTTGCTCCTCTGCATCATCTAGCAAGGCCTGAATGGACTTGAAATTGCTCACAAGATTCTTGACTTCATCATTGACTCCAGTAACCAACTTCACCTCTTCTTTTATGGAACTGAGGACCATGGAAGTTAGGTCCCCCAACACAGTAGAAATAATGGCATCAACCATTTTCAGTAATCAAAAGGATTGTGCGAAATTTCAAGGAGTAATTGCTTGGCAATGGTAGTGAGGAGTTAGGGATGGAAATCCTCCATATATAAACTGAAGAAAAAAGGAGGTTTTGTTATATTAAAATGGTGAAATGATTAGCAAATGTTTTGTTTATCTGTAAAAAGATTAGCAAATGACAAAGTAGTAGTAGGTAAGCTGTTCGTCCTCTCCCTAGTTTTCTATTTCCTTCTTTTTATCTCAACTAACGTGATCTTGTCTTTTACGTTCAGAATTAGCGAAAGACAAAGAAGCATTTGGTAGCCCACATATAAAAACATGTCTCAACAATAATTATCCATTATAATTGAAGATGACAACTTAATTAATTGAAACTTATAGCTTACAATATGTTGTCTATTGTCTTTTTCTCCAACTTATTCGCTTTATAATATTCTCCAGTTTCAACTTTCAACGAACAACAAA
>JAOTAX010000196.1:28377249-28389242 GCA_025629825.1 Erythroxylum guanchezii
TTTCCTAAAAATTAGAGATGAAAATTTAGAAACCTATTAAAAGTAGTTTTCTAATTTCCTAGAAAATTGGAAAAATAAAAAATACGCTTTTCTTGAAAAATTGATCTATTTTTTTATTAATACACATATTTTCTAATTATTTTCTATTTTATGAAAAAAATTTCTAAAAAATTAGAGAATTTTTAGAAAGTGAACGCACCGTAAGCTTTGCTTTTTCCTTTCTTTCTTTCGTCGAACACGTGGCATGGTTGTTGACGGTTTCAAAGCGAGTTGTGTGAAGCAGTGGTAACGTCACCTGCAAGGCAATAAATATACCCCATTCAAGTGATTATAAGCTTTTAAAGAATATGTCTCGTAAGGGGACCAATGCGTTTGTTGGGCTCTAAAACTTCGGAGGTTTGATAAGTTAAACATGTGTATAGGCCCGCCTCATCATAGAACTAGAGATTTGAAGGATTGCCCAGTCTGGACACTTTTTTGGGCTCTACTTCTGAAGTTGTAGCAATTAGGCAGTAATTCATTATTTTTATAAAAATTAGATTAAGGGTTGAAATTTAGACTTCTGATGTCAACGCGTTATCAAATCTTAATTTTTAATTCAACATTGACTTCTTATATTCATAAATGCAATTTTAAAACTATACAGTAAGAATTTGAGTCAATTGGCTAATTAAGAGAACTAAACAGAGGAGAAGCCAAGCACCAGGTCCCGCGAAACTCCCTTCTCATGGGGCCCACTAAGACACACTGAAGAAAACATTCCCCGACGTTGAGAACTTGTCCAAGGGTTTAGGAGGAGGAGGAGGAGGGAAGGAAAGGATTGTGTGTGGTGTGCTCCAACCTCCATGAAGGTCTTCGGTCAACCATCTAGATTGCAGGTGCAGTCCAGCTATGACAAGGTTGGCATCCAATTACAGATTAAGAAACTCAAAGGCCAACATTAGTATCTAAATTGACCCCCAAAATATACGTAGGATGGCAATATCGCCCTTCATCCACTAACGGGCAGGTAGGCCCCTGAAGTGCCAACTTGCATCGGCAACTTGCAATGAGCATTAATTTGAATGGCAATAAAAAATGGAAACATAATCCATCCTAACATTTTTAACAAATCTTGGAATATTTAATAAGAAAAGAAAGGGACCTTTGTATTTGGATCAATTCGGCTATGAACAACTTCCATCACTTCACCTTTAGGCTAGGTCAATGCTCCATCATTATCTACGTAAAATATACACGATTAGATAATCTTAAAAACAACATTTTAATGGAATAAGTTGTACAATTTAATCATATCTTATTGCTATAATGATAAGTATACAAGAGAACATTGGGGGCTTTGCATGTGTACAAGAAAAGACTGTATTCAATGAATGGGGAGCCTTGGTGAAATTGTCGTCCTTCTATTCCCGTTTTGTCACTGTTAGTGCTTCATGCGCACTCCTAACATTTCTTTAATGGCTTCCTCCATGTAATGTTTTCGTTTTCTTTTTTTTTTGTCCTTTTGCTGGTTTTAACATTGTTTTCTGGTACCAGTTCAGCCGATACGACGTAGGTTGTCGTGAGGAAATTAGATACTTCCAAAGCTGCATGTGTTCAATAGTCAATATATGTACACACAGGTATATCTGTATCTGAGGTGTGCATTGATGAGGAAGGAAGCGTCGTCTAATTTACTCGGTTGTATCTAATTGAGATTGACAATAAACCATGCGCGAACTCGTGATATCGACCATACATTTATAAGAAACGATTTCAGGCATACTTAGACAATACATTAAATGAAATTGTGACATGTGTTTTGTTTTAATTTACTTAGTATATGCTAGAATGATATTATTTATGAAATTTTGATTTTTAAAAAATAAATGAAAATATAGAATGCTGATCAGAAGTGATCATTTGACGAGCTCCAAATTATCAATAATATGAATCTTTATTTCGAATATTCTGAAGAGAAAAAGAATTCTTACAACGTAAAATGTTCGGTCAAACAAAGAAATATTAGGTGGATAAATTGGAGATCAGATCTCCTATTTCGGTTAACCAATTCCTACCATATTCTATTCAATGACATTTACACGTTTACGTGAGGTTTACATAAATATGTAGATAAGATTAAGTGTCTGTTTGGATCAACTTTTGGAAAAACCAATAAGTAATTTTCTCCACCATAAAAGTCTTTTTTAAGAAAAATGGGTGTTTGGCTATAAAATTAAAAAAATAATTTTTTAATAGATATGACATTTTTGGCTGCCAAAATATAGTTTTTTAAGAAACTCAAATTTGAAACTTCTAAAAAAAGTCTCTCAAATAACTTTTTTCGAGTATATTTTTCAGATCAATTAATGAGTTTATTTTTATATGCATAAATAATTTTTATTACAAAATAAAATATATTAAAATTAAAAGTATTTTTTATTTTTATGATACCAAACAGTCTATTGTATGAACTTGTTTCAAAAAAAATTTTTAAATGACATCTAAACAGTCTATTGTATGAACCTCTTTTTAAAAAAATTGTTTTTAAATGACAGCCTAATAATTAATCGACTTTTTAAAAAAGTAAAAATAAAAAAATAAAATTTGTTAACAAAAATTCTACTTATCTAAGTCAACTAAACTGCTGATAAATAAAACTTGAAAGACATTAACAAAAACAGGTGGTCCAATCACGAATAAATTGATGCTCACAACAAGTGGGAGGAGAGAGAGAAAGACAGAGACGTGGAGGGCTGACGGCAAGACGCAAGAGCTGAGGTATTGTGAGTGGGAGGGTAGAAACTTCGGTGGGACCTACCAAAATGCGGCGAGACGCAACATAACAGGAACAAACCATATTGCTCCCTCTTCTTTTTATCCCTCAATTTATTTTATTTATTACATATTAATGACTTATCAAACCTAAAACTACGCATAAATTAGATTTAAAATTTATTAGATAAAAATAAAAATAAATTCTTCAATTAAAATTTATTTTCATAAATTTATAACTAGGTTAAAATTATATTTTTAATTATTATTATTATCAATGATGTGACGACGTGGATCCCACCACTCCCAAACTAGAAGGAGATAGTGAACCCTCAAATGGAGAGTGAGGAGACGGAGCGAACGTAACAAGAAAAAGAAGGAAAAAGACAGAAGAGGGACAGCCAAAAACCGAGGCTGACGTGGGCCGTACATATTACACATCCTTAAACCCCAATCCCCCCGTTCCCGTTGGTCCCAGAAAGAGACGTAGAACCTACAACATACTTATGTGGGCCCCACTCCCCTCTGATTCCTTCTCCTTTCCTACACGTCTCTTTGCATTCTCCAAAAGCCGCCTCACTCTCCTTTTTTTTCCCCCTCTTGTTCTTATTTATCACACTCAAGCGGTACAGTAGCCGAAAGACCTCTTAACATTCTCCAACTTTACTTATTAATTTATAAGCTTAAATGGCTTTTATCTAATACTAACTAATAATATTCCGATTCTCATCAAAACCCAACCCCCACTGTGTGAGCGATGCGCTCCAATCCAATAAGATAATGTAGTTGATGCTTGGCCTCTTTGCCACGCCTGGGCCAGGTCAGAACTTTGAATTCATGAATGCCTTATCTCGGAATCCAATGGCTTGTTTCAACTAACTCATATAAAACTATTAGTTTTAGATTCATTTTGTATTAATTATAATTATATGTAAAAGATAAATCTTTAGCTTTATTCATTAGTCATTGCTAAACAGTAAACACAGACGGCAGATCAAAAATAAAGAACTGCAAAAATCATCGGCAAAGTCATTTTTTTCTCTCTCTTCAACCCCAGTCTACCACTGGTCAGAAGATTGATGAGAAATCCTTTGCCGATGACGCTTCCAAAAAAATGAAAATTACAAAATAGGACTCGGACTCGCCGGTATTTAGGTTCTGAAAAAAATCTAGACCCAAAATTCTCCATCAAAAATTTTACACCGGGCTAACAGTGAGCGTCAAACTAATCGGACGGACGAAACACCATCTCTTGGCTTTCCTCGCTCTAAATGAACAGACTCAGCAACTTTCTCTCTCCTCCGCTTCCATATGGATCCCCTGTTTGGCCACTCTCCAAGCAGGTGGCCGTCGTAGTTACTGACTCCTCCGAGTTCATTGACGGAGTCTCCGGCCGCCGGAGCTCCGCCTTATGTGGCAAAAAAGTCGGTGTAAGGCAAAGATCGAGATCGTTCGTTTGCAGCTTCACCGTCTTCGGTTCGTCTACGAGTCGTTTACGTTTTGTTGGAGATGCTTTGGATCTAGAGCTCGAGAATCGCGAATGGTGAGCAGTAGTATTAGAGTCCTGAAGCTTCCACATGTCCGTACAGGTGACCTCTCCCTCGGATGCTTCATCCGACGGAGATCCTCCGGTCATCGACTCCGGCATGGCCCGCAACGTGCCGCCGCGCAGCACCGTCTCGACCGCGGCCTGGCACAACTGCCAGTTTCCGGTCCATAACAACCCTACGGCGCCGTTAACAGGATTCACAGTTCTACCGCAGGCTTCAAACAACAAAGACTGAAACAAGGCTGAAGCAGAAAAAAAACGAAACCAAACAATGATCAAAAAAACAATCTCTCTCCATACGCGAAAAAAACATATAAATTTCTCATGATGATCACTAACCAGGACGCTGACTTTCGGGTACCGCAGAGATGAAGGACATGAGACCTGCGCGACCGAAGAACTTGGCGACGAAGACGGTAGCGTGGCCTTGAGCTTCGGGGCTTTCAATCCACTGCAAGCAGGGGCGTAAAATACAGTTCTCGCTGCAACCCTTTCGCAGAACTCGACAACCATTGCAACTCATTTTCTCTAATCACTCAATCACCCACGTCGACCAAGACTTGAAAATAAGCCGATGAGAAAGAATACAGTAAAGTAGATATGGTTATAGTTGAAAGAGGAGAAATTAACGTCGCCAAGAGGAGGGAAGATTAGGTATATATAGAGAGAGTTGGGTTTAGATTACAAGTGGGAGTGATTTGATAACTGTGGTTGAGTTAGTTGTGTGTTACTGAAGTTTATATTAACTATACATACACATTTTTTGTTTTATAGATTCCAAAAACTTGGGCGAGAGCGGCTCCGTGTCTCCGCGGATGGTTGTCCTTCCACCGTCGGTCTCCTCTCTTGCCTTTTCCTTTTCTTTTTAGTACAACTTGTTACTTTTACGGATGATAATTTTTCCTATTATATCCTATGTTTTATTATTTTCTTAATTAAGTCATTCCTGTTCTGAAAGTTGATGAAAAAAATAATCAAAATAAAAAGTAAAATATGTCACATATAATACCATACATAATCTTATAAATGTTACCCAAATGTATTTTGTTACATGTTAATTTATCTCAATTTAATCAAACGTATATTTTCCCTTCATTTAGTTTATATATCACATTTTATTCAGACTTTCACATCTCAGTGAGATTTTTACTAAATGTTATTGTTATTATTTACCTTATTCGGATATCATAATATAGATAATATCATATCAAGTTTGACATAAATAGATTATGTTTCTCAAAAGCAATGTTACAATCATGATTTAGATAATAAGTGTGGCATAAATAGATTATGTTTCTCAAGAGCAATGTTGGACTATAAACATTAAACACATGGTTGATGAATTTAATTATTTATATACAACATCATAACTTGTAATGATCTTTATGATAATAGATCTAATTTTAAAGAATAAAATATGTTAATTTCATACTTAATGATTCGTACTACCTTTAATTTTATATTAACCTAATATTATGTAAATCACTTTGGAATAAATCTCGTATATCAAAATTTTGTTGTTCCCTATTAGAGAACTAAAGTCTTGTTGAGTAGAGAAATGATATTTTGCTAAAAATAGGTAGAGAGAGTGCATGATTTTATAGTTTGATGTTAAAGCACGAGGGTGGGTGTGGCATGCACAGGTATGGAGAGGTTGGAGAAGGTGGGGTATAATATTTTTTATGGTGGCTTGAGTAGAGATAATGGTTAGCCTTAGTGGATTAATCATTGAGTAGGTTCTTTGTGCAAGATTAGGAAACATAGCCATTGTTAACGATGCAGTTCTCCATATTATAAAACTTTTGATGCCTAGTTGCGAGTTGCTTCTTCACCATTTATTTTCTCATCACTTGTCTATGGACAAGAAGACATGCTATTTTTCAAATGTTTTGACTTGTAAAAATTATCAAAATTGGATTTCGTAACTTTGAGGTTGTGTCTTTTGAGTACCATATCATTAATATGTTGTCTTATACATAGGTTACCTCATTTAAAATAAAGCATACTACGATACAACAACAACAACAACAACTCAATAAAAAATTCTCTGATACGTGGAATTTAGGAAGGTCCAATATTACACAACCATATCCCTTAATTAACTTATTTAATGTCACAATTAAATTGTATAATTGTATAAACTTTCTAACTTTATGGGTTTAATGCCGTCCAACAAGCTTCTCGTCCCCATATTCTATGACTTGGGACTCCTAGGTCAATTGCATTTGATTGATATTTTCGTTTTTAGAAAAAGACTTGCCTTGTTTCTAACTTTATATATATTTACCATAGTACAAGCTCCTTTTTTTAATTCTTAATTAAAAGATTTCCAACTCATTAGGAGTTATCTTGCAAGATAAACAAAAGGTACGACGATGTCCATCCAACCAAACACTTCCAACTATTTGATAACTTTATCCTCTCTTATCCCTTTTGCCATGGCAATTAAGAAACTGTATTATGGAACCTTATCTTGTGCTTATATGTAAAATACATATAGTATGAGAATGCTGCACATATGCATGCAACCTGCTTTGTTCAGTGTATTAAACTCTCTACAGAAGGAAAGGCTTTAATTAATAAAAGAAAATGCAAAAGCTTTCAACTTTTGCTGAATTCGATAAGATCAAATTATGGGTTATCCAAGTTGCATCTTCATGTTAATACTTATACATCATGACAAAAAAAAATATTTAACAGGCAGATAATACTAGAATTAAGAGTTTCAATACTCTTTTGAATAAAGATAGATGAAAATAACAAAATATGACACAGACGATTGTGTTATACATAAACATACTTAGGTAAAACATATAAAATGAAATGAAATAAGTCAAGCAATATAAGATTTAATGTATGCAAGTCTTAATGAACTAATTTGCCATGGTCATTCATACACATGGAAGCATTGTGCATGCGCATGGACTAAGATACAAAAGGATTCTTTGTTTGATTTTACTTAGTTTAATCGAAAAGTTGTCAAATAAAGTGTGAAGTCTGAAGCGGGTCGACCAATGCCCCGAATTGCAGATGTCATGGTCGTGGAGGATGTGGCATCCTTATCCTCACCGCCTGTCAAAGCCTGTCGCTATCAACTCCAACTTGCAAATTCTCTTGGACTTTTGTCCAAGATCGTATTCTGTGGTTGTATCTCATTTGTATGTACTGTAGTTTTCATGGCGGGCACATAGATTTGTAAGTGTTGGTTGGTCTTTTATACAAAGACTGGCTTCCTAAACCATGGGGAGTCATTTTCTCCCCTTGACATATGCTAGTCTTTATCCCTAACTTCTTGTGATGAAGAAAAACAAATACATCCTTCCTTTACAAGTTGAAAGGGCTGTTGAAGTAATAGAGAGTTACGTACCAAAAAGAAGTTTGATCTTATCATGGATGAAAGACAAAGACAAATTACTGGGGGGGGGGGGGCATATTGATATGAAATAATAAGAAATGGGGTCCAATCGAAGACATCCAATTCAATATGAATCATTCATTGTTGATCGATCCACCAACTAAGAAATCCTTGTAATCATCAAACCAAATTCCTCCGTAGTTACAGCTTGTGACACTATTTCCTCGATTGATTGTTGAAGATTGTTAATTAAAGCATTGACAAGAAACAAAGTTCATTTGGTGCGTAGCTTTGCAATTTGACAATAAAATAAAGTTAAAGTAAAGGTGTTCAAGTAGATATTTTAGTAAGTTTTTTTCTACATTGAAACAATTCTACAATACATAATTACACTATATATCACCAAAACAACTCCTAAATAAGAACAAAAATCGCCTATGTTTAGCTAGTAGACATCAACCATCAAAGTTCGTATCATTGTGAGGATAGGATAATGGAACCAAGCGTGAAGCCGTCATTTACTACCCATCACGTCATTTTACCATAAACCGTAATGGGTAACTTGGGGGGACCAGGAAAGCTGGAAGAGGGAAATATTTTCTGTATCCAAACAAAGGCTCAAATCACAATGAAACATTACAGAACCTATATCTGTAATATTCCGATTTGTGGGGTCCTAACTGAAACTGATTTGACTGAGTTTGAGGCCTACCTTAATCTCCCAAAATGGTGGTTGTGGTGGTGCTTCTAATACTTTTTGGGATTAGCTCCGGGCTCAGGCCAATTAGATGGAATTTATAGTACACAAGTTACGATTTATCTAGGACGATTACGTCATGGGTGTACCATGTTGGATCAAATCATACGAGAAACCATTAAACTTTGGTGGTGGTCAAGAAAAAGTACCGACAGACTGCTTTTTAACGAATGGCTAACTTTCGTTTTTTTTCAGTTTTATTACAGGAGATCTACGTCTAGACGATGTAGTTTTACTACCCCATGAGTACACTGTTGTTTTGCACTCAGAAACCTCCAAGAATCTGTGTCAAAAGGTGCTGTCAGTTTCGCCTGCGGTGACCCGTCCACTACTAAAGAGAGAGGAATAGAGAAATATCAAACTCTGTGGTGCTAATTGATGATAATAGTATATAGTACTTGAGCCAACCCAAGCACAGTTCTCAGAGAAAAGGACAACTTAACTTTGCTTTCGATCAAAAGACTGAAAATTTGGCAGAGCCATGCCTCAACATGTTTGCAAGAAATGCTCTTTACCGTAGACGTTAAGAAGTCATTCATGGGAACAGAATAAGGTCGGAGAGCTTTTAAAGGTTGAGATGGTGGAAAAGCAATTATCACTTGAGACTTGAGAGTAAGCTGCAAATGATTTAAAGCATGTTGATCCTTATATTGTGAGTTATGGCATGACTGCCCTTTATTTTGTATCCTATATTCATTCAAAAGCTTGATGAAATCACTAAAATGAGTTTCAAAAACTTGGAAGAGCATATTGTAACAATTAGTCGTGTTCCAAATCTTACATGAAGGGGAAATAAACGAAATAAATGTGGAAATAGCTGTTTTCGGTTTCATCACACTTTTAAGGTAGTTTTCGATGCATAAATGAACTCCAATCAACCGGGACCTTCATGAGGACTCCTTACCAAATTATGGTTAACGTCTTTCTAAAGTTTTCTCAATATGTAAGTTCTTTTAACTAGTCAGAGATTTCGTATGCTTACAAATGATGAGCAACTGCAGGATACCTTAACCTATTTATATATATAGTTTCCATATCGGACTTCCTTATCACAAGCCCGATATAGGTCCGTCCATACTAATCGGAATCTATTTTCCACTTAGACTTCGACCCATTAACTTAGAGCATTTATTGGGTCACTTTATTATCTTTATCCGGATCAAATTACGTAACTTAACTGATAAGTTATTGTAAACCTAAAAATTGTAATTAAATATTGTCTAATTTTATGGGAAATATAAAAAATATCCAACATTCTTCCTTTCGGACAATACTTAATTGCAGTGTTGACTCAAGTTTAAAACTTGATTAAGCCATACTACTGTATTAGTACCAAGTTTAAAAATAAAAAAACATTTGATCCAAAAATAACAAAATCCACCATTCTGTCCCGCAAGGCTTTCGATACCGAAAGATATCAAACACGTGTGTCATGTGTGACATAGGTCGAATATAATCACACATATCTAATACCTTACTAACATGAATGAAAAAATGGAGTGTTGCAAACTAGGATGATGTCTGTATGATCTAATATGTATCATCTTTGTTTGTAGGTCTCGATTTCTCTAATTTTATGCTAAACTGCATATGCTAAATCGCAGCAAAGAAATCTTGTTTTTTCTCACCGAATGCTAAATAACATTAGAGAAAATCTTTATGTTCTCTAACCGAATGTTAAATTGCATTAGAGAACCTTTATGAGGTTAAAAACTTATATCCTCCTATGTCACGTCAAAATTCATAGATATTTGTACTAAATTATATGTTTCTAAATGACATAGGCTCAAGGTCAATTTATATATATGTCCAATGATCTTTAAAATGCTTAAGATCGACATAGATCTTAAGACTTCCACATGTATTACGACTTTGCACAAGAACAATTGTTACTGAGGATAAAAGGATGATTATCTATATTAACAAACAATCATAATGTCGTAATACATCAAAATGTACAAAAATACAAGGAGCAAATATAACGATCCCTAACTAACAATGTCTGAGGACTTTAACACACCTATACTAGATATTTGTTTTCCGAAAACTAGTAGACGAAGTCCTTTAGTCAACAAATTGGCTAACATCTCCTTAGTCTTTACATGCTCCACTTCAATGTCTCCTTTCTGAATTAACTCTTTTATGGTCAAGTATTTGACCTTCAAATGCTTAGACCCTGTGATATTCTTATTGTTGTTACTAAACAACATTGCAATAAGTATCATAGTACAACCCAATGGGTCTAGCTACTGAATCTACCATAGATAACTCAAAAATCAAGTTCCTGAGTTAAACTGCCTGTGTAGCAGCCTCGTAGCATGCAACAAAGTCTACATGCATGGTCGAGGAATTTGCTAATGTCTGCTTGACACCCTTCCATGATACCGCACCATCTGTCAACATAAAAATATAACCCGAAGTGGATTTGCAATCATCCATACACATAGCAAAATCGGAATCCGTATACCCTATGAGGTTTAAATTGTTGACTTTCCTGAAGGTCAACATATAATCCTTGGTACTCTTTAGGTATCTTAACACTCACTTAACTGCATTCTAGTGGTCTATACTTGGGTTAGCCAGATATCAACCCGGTAGTCTAACAACAGATGTAATGTCTGATCTAATACACACTTGGGCATACATCAGGCTACCAATCGCATTATAATACAAAGCATTCCTCATCGCCTATCTCTCAACTTCATTCTTTGGACACTGTGCCAAAGATAGTCTTTCACCATGAGAGATAGGTGCTACAACAAGTTTACGCTCAACCATATTAAACTTTTGTAACACTCGCTCAATGTATGCTCTTTGCGAGAGGCCTAATGAGTGTTGAGATATGTACTAATGAATCTGTATACCTAGGATAAAAGATGCCTCACCAAGATCCTTCATGTCAAAGTGCTTGGCGAAAAGTTGCTTTGCCTCATGCAACATGGTCAAATCATTTAACGTGAGAAAAGATATCATCCATGTACAATAATAGGAAGATAATTTGGCTCCCCCTGACTTTATAGTATAAACATCTTTCAACCTTGTTTTCTATGAAGTTGAAAAAGGTCAAAACCTCATCGAACTTTAAGTACCACTGCCTGGAAGCCTATTTCAACCCGTATATTAATTTGGTTAACTTGCATATCTTATCAATTGCTCCTTGATCCTAAAATCCTTCAGGTTGCTCTGTATAGACCTCCTCATAAAGATCACCATTTAGTCAAGCAATTTTAATGTCCATCTGAGGTAGCTCCATGTCATAATGAGCTATTATTGTCATTATCACTCTAAATGCATCCTTCAAGGATACGAAAGAGAAGGTAACTTTAAAGTCAACTCATTCTCTCTAAGTGAACCTTCTGACAACCAATAGAGCGTTAACCCTCTCAACTTGACCCTGAGTGTTCTTTTTAGTCTTAAATAGCCATTTGCAACTGACAGGTCTATAATGTTGAGGCAAATCAACCAGCTTCCATACATTGTTGTTGTTGGACCCCACACCCCACACCCCACCCGAAGGTGTTTGCGGGTTATACCGCGACGTGTGTTTGCAGGTTATACTGCGGCGTGTGTTTGCGGGT
>JAOTAX010000196.1:28411482-28445199 GCA_025629825.1 Erythroxylum guanchezii
TCATTCACAATAATTCAACAATTCAATATTAATTTCATAAATCTACTAAAAGACTAAATCACAATCACCAATTCACCATTCCAAACTTAATTTCCAATCGGACCAACAATGACCAATCACCAATCAATTTCAATTTCACACATTCGGTTCAACTTCCACAAGGCAAAATGAAAAAATTCAAATTCAAATTCAATTTCGGTTCAACTTCACTTCAACAACCGAAATGACAAAAATCAAAACTTCACTTCAAGTCTTCAACAACCGAAATCAACCTCTAGGATTTTCCCCAAAACTTCACTTCACACATTCGGACATTCCCATTTTTTTTGCTCATTCTCAGCCGAAATCAACCTCTAGGATTTTCCCCAAATCCACCATCATCCAACAACAACACAATCACAAAGCAATCAATTTCAAAATTCCATGAAAAATGAAACACAAAATCAAAACATACACCTAAAACAATCGGGTCTTCGGTGAGGGTCGTGTGGTCCGTCCGTCTGAGGCTCTAGCCTGCGGTGGTCGTGTGGTGCGTCAAAGACACAGAGACGGCGAGGAGGACGGAGGAGAAGGCGGCGAGGAGACCGATCCGTCGAAGCCTCAAAGGGAGAAACGTCGAAGACTTGAAGCAGGAGGACTGGAGAACTGGACGAGACGTCGACGACGAGGAGACGGCGAAGGCGAGTCGAGACACCGAGAGAGACATCGGAGAAGAGAGGAGGCGTGCGGCGTGGGAGAGAGGAGACTGAAGAAGAATCCAGAAGCCGGGGGGTAGTTTTAGGTTAAAACTTTTCAAAAATTGCAAGTTAGTCCTTGCAATTTCCGGAATTTTCGGTATTGGCCGGAATTGAAGGTTCCGACCGGTACCGACCGGTATTTGATCTCAGTACTGACGTTTACCATTTCGTACCGTTTTCCGGCCGGTACGGTACGAAATCCGTTTCTTTGACTACTACTACTACTATTACCACTACTACTACCAATAATAATAATAATGATAATGATAAAACTAAAGCTAATAAGAAACTCAATAAAAGGATAATAATATGAAAATAATAATAATAAATAAAACTACTAATAATAGTAATAATATTGATAATAAAGAATATAAAGTTAATAATAGGAAAGCTTAATAAATAAATAAATACCAATAATAGTAACAATAAAGATAATAATAATAATAATAATAATAATAATAATAATAATAATAATAATAATAATAATAATACCAAACTACTAATAATAGTAATAATATTAATAATAAAGAAGTGAATGACAGAAACTTCAACAGGGAACAATTAATACAGGCATGCAAAAGCAACAAAAGGATGACAGATTCGTATTAGGAAAGGGAACGTAGTAAAACAATTTGAAGAATCAACGACCATGAATGCCTTGGACAAATTGGAAACAGTAATATAATCAAACCACGTTTGTCAAAGCTTTAGCGCCCAGTAAGCCTCAACTGTTGAGGCATGCATGTGAAGGTAAAGGAATGCCTGAGGGTGATTCTAATGTAAAAGTCTTTTGCAAAAGGTTGATGAGTCAAATTGCAAGTAAATCCAAAGGAATTGTCTTGTATTAGTAAACGCATCAGGTTCTAAAGTGGACTACCAACGGTTCTCAAAAGAAAAGATTGACTGCCTCTCTTGCACCATATTAGATTTGTCAGGCGGCTCAAGGAACGTAACGGAGGGGATGTGTGGTGTGTTAGCCTCTATACGTCAATGAAAAATGTTTGTCAATATCGAGCAATAATCGTCGAGCCTCGCCATCCCCGAACAACTGGCTTGTTTAATCTAACAAGAGCTACATACAGACCCATCCCTCTCTGGCTCTTTCAAGAGCAAGGTCGCACGTTATGCACTGTGCTCTGTTGATTAAAAGAGAATTTACAGAGGATGAGAGTAAATGGTCACAGCAAACGAGAAAATAGAGAACTCCTTTGCTCGTGATCTCCAACTTCAACTAAGCGGGATACCCACGAGCTTCATCCCCTCAGAAGACTTGAAAGTACCAGTACATACAAAACTCCAGACTAAAAAAGTAAAGATCAAACAAAAAAATTGGGACTGTCACCCATTACCACCACAAACGTATGAGAGGCACTCAAGAAGATGGCTAAAATAATAGCTTACTAACAAGAATATGCCCATTGACAGCCGATAACAAACTCGCACTAAAAATTAAAGAAGCACAAAGTAAAAGTGTGCACCTGGGAACTGGGTGTTGGGGGCTGAAGCGGATTCCTCGTGCCATGCATACATTATCGAAACAAGAAAAAATAGTTGTTACCTTCACCGAAGCTGGCAGTGGCGTGCAGGGGAGGCGCCTTTGACCCCGACGGTGGAGGAGCAGCCACCTGCGGAAGGAGCTTCGGGAATATCTACAATCATGATAAGGTTTAGTTGACTCACCTCTTTGGCAACCCTCTCCGGCGACAAAGCCATCTCCAACAAAACATGTTCTACACCAACACCTGAACCCTAACTTCCCATTATCGAGATTCACATCCTTACAATCCCCGTTTATGTCGCAACATCATTTATGGTTCCTTGCACTCCTACTAGAAAGAAAAAGTTGTAATCTCATCGATTGCACAAATTTGTAAAAGAGAAAAAAAAAAGGAGGAGAAAAATGAAAGAACAACTACTACGATAAGAAGCTTAAGGGTTGATTGATATATAAATGGGGCTTCAGGTTGTGCCAGATTGTGAAACTTAAACTTGATCGAAGTTTGCTCAAATCAGACCTAACTCGTTAACTTCGAGTCATTATTAAAGATACGATGACTTATGCTACATTTTACATCACGCTGCGGGAGTATAAAATAGTGCCCTCTTCATGGTATAAGTGTTTGAAGTACAAGAATCCCGAAGGAGAAGAGGATCCTTTCTTTGCAAATACCAAGCTTTTTACCACGACAGAAACATTCTATGCAGATTACAGTGTATCTAAACATCTACAAGGTGTATGCAAATAATGAGCAAAATAAAGGGATGTATTTTCTAAAGAAATTAGGGTAAACACTCCAAGTACTTCCACAAATTGAAAAATAATGACAAATTTATAACACAAAAATAATGCCAAAACAATATAATCACTAAAGTAGTCATATAAGAAACATTGGATCTTTGACAATCTGTTGTGTTGTCCTTAAAACATTCACCTAAGTTCTTAAATATAGTTGCATATTCTTCTTTTTTGGTCTCGAATTCCAGGACAAACTCTAAAGCAAACAAGTTGCTTATGTTTAAGGATGATAATGAGTTAGGTTGTATTTGGCCCGTCTCCGACAGAGTGCATTCCAAAAATTTATTCTTCGAATTCAAGTGAAAAATCGATTAAATGAAATCTAGTTCGGTGATTTTAAACTAGATCGAGTTCAATCTCACACTCAAATCATTGATCCCTAGATTTAAGTATTTGGATTTGGCCAACTTACTTATAGTTTGATATATTTCTTAAGTATGAAAACATGTTTAAAATTCGCAATATATGTCTATCTTATACTCCTTTGATTGTGGACATTTAGCTCTAGCTTCTCGTAGTATGTAATCGGACTCCAAACTTTAGTATTAAAGATTTCGATGTGCTTATTCATCTCGTGAACCTTCCTAGTATGCTTCATATTTAGCTCATTCATGACTTTTTCATACTACTTTATTTCCATAACATTCTAAGTGAGTATGTCCATTTGAGGCAATTTCAATCGTTATCTTTTACAAAATAAAAAGAAATAAGAGAGAAATTAACGCGCACATATGGAATTGAAGGATTGAAAAGTTCGGATTCAAGGAAATAAGAAGATGGTAGATTCGAATTAACTAAAATTAAATCCGATACACAGGGTTTCAAATTTACCTATTAGATCTCACGAAGAACTTGTCTCAAGCAACCTAGATAACGGGTAAAGAACAAACCAAGAATGTTGTTTAGGATAAAAATCACGCCACAATCTAATTCAGTTGATAAATGATGTTTAATTCCTAAGTTGAAAAGAACAAGAGGGTTCTCCTTTCAATATGGTCAGCCGCACACAAGAAAATAAAATGATCAAAGTTGTCTTTCCCCAATCCTAAAGAGGGTATTTATACTTAGGTCAAATAATAAAAGACTTGGGTTAAATAATACATGGAAGTCTAAAATAAATATAACTTAAAATATGTCTTAAATAGAATAATAAAAACATGCCTAGACCTGGTCCAACGTGCTCCCAAGTCTGATCATAGGCACGCCTCTGCTCTTGGGCTTTAGTGATGATACACAGCCTAATACAATGGTCTTCAAGTCTCAAGTGAGTCAAATCTAAGGATTTGAAATAAATAAATCAATTTGGGCTGTGATTCAGATAGCTCTCCTCTTATAGATTTTATGCACTCCATTTTTTCCACAAATTGACCCACACTTGCAAAGAGAGCCTTCTTGGATCTCTCAATTCTAGTAGGTCCAACTGGAATGACAAGCTCGCCTCCATCACATAAGAATTAAAGGAGAAATTTCAAATAAGACGAAAATATTAGAGAGATTGTATCACGTGCTTGTTGATGGCAGATGAATGGATCCCGGTCTCCTGAAGCATTTACTCTTGCAGGTTGCTCCATTGGTGATTCATGCATAATTACTCATGAAAATGAGCTTCATCTTCGTGATAACATTATGGTTTGCATGTTGAAGCCCCTTAGGAAAGAAGGGTTAATAGTAACCGATGGTGAGGTGACAGCAAGTTGTAATTGGACTGACAAGCTCGTCGAGGCCCAACAAAAACTACGTACTGAAAGAGAAAACAACATAGGCCTCGTAACATGACTCAGGAGTTAGTAGAATCTTCTATATACCCATTATCCAGTTGCTTAATTCCAGTTTATCTGACAATTATATGCATCTTGCTTTTAGAATTCCATATATGAGCATTCAATAATTAGTCTTTGAAGTGACTTTGATTTTGTTTTTCCACTTCACATATGAAGTTTCGTGTATAATCAAAAGAAACAAAGTAACGATACCCTCTTCACTGGTCCATTCATGAGAATTCACAGACTATAGAGTTGGTTAACCAAATAACAAGTAACGAACAGAACTGCTGTTTCTTTATTGTCGTCCTTGATCGAAATGAAACAACTAGTTCGTAAATTCTGACCTTTAGCTCTAGATTCAAAGCCCCCCACGTTACAATTGTTAGTGTCAAATCTTACATGCCTATTCCGTTGCAAAGAATTGAATGCATTAGGTTTCTTCTTACGTACTATCAAAGTATATAGCTGTCCATCGCCTGTGGTTCAGTTTCCTCCATTTTGATTGCATCCTCTAATCCGAATCTCCGCTTGCATATATTAATATCATAATCCTTTTGACTCCTTCATAGTCTTTAGCAGTACACGTTCACTATCATGTATCGTTAAGCTATCTAATGTAGTAGGACGTGGGGATCATAATTATTTATACATTGAAACAACACAAAGACAGAACAAAACAAATTCTCTCGTGCTGAAACAAATATACAAACTTTCAAAGGCATCATCCTTCCACTTTGTAAGTGCTTCTATCATACACATGCCATTTTAATTATTTGAAAATATTTTTACTATTTAATAATCAATTAGAAAATAATTTCCATTAATAAATATGGTTGGGTCGGCTGTGCTAGGCCCAGGCCCATTTCCGAACGACCACGGCCCATCCGGCCCATCAAGTGTTAGACTCCTATGCAAACACAATGATCTACGTAAAGACCTAAACCTAGTGGTAATCCCAGGTATATAAGGTACTATTCTACCGTGATAAAGGTACGAGATTACAACGCTAGCTTCTTCTCTATTCTTAGCAACCGAAACTCTCTTAAAATACTAACTTGAGCGTCAGAGGAGCCTTTCGGGAAACAACCCCCGACGATCCATTATTTGTTTTGCAGGAATCCATCAGTCAAAGCCACACGGAATTATGGATCCAAATAATAATGTTCAGCCCCAGCAAAATCCGACTGAACCAAAACAAAATTTAAAACAATTGATATGATCACAAAATTCTGTTTTAAAGTACTACAAAAACATATTGAAATAGCTCTCAAAACATTCTTTATTTTCTCGCTTAATTATTAGGTATTATCAATATTTTGAAAATCAGACTGAAAATTAAATAGATAAAACGAGAGATTTAAGATTTAAAAGGTTCAGTCAGTACTAGTCCGTCTTAAAATCGACTAAATATTGAATAAAATTAAAGATTTTGAGATTAATTGAAAGAGATTATCAAATAATTTTAAGTTTAATTAAAAAAGATTATTAAATAAAATTAATAGATTTATTTTAATTTTAAAATCCTATTAATTTATACAAATTAACCGATTAATTAATAAAATAAAAATTATATAATTTAAAATTTTCACTTTTAAATCATAAATAATTAAAGAGACAGTTTTGCGTGAATTTTTTTGTCGAGGTAAGAAACGGTTGACTTGAAAAGGCAAAGTCCATGATTTCCTATCTCCACCATGCGAACGATGCCAAAGAGGCAAAGAAAGTGAAATGACATAGTCACTACCAAATATAGTTGATGGCCAGGTGTCTATAGGGCTTCTTTTTATCTGTGATAGGGACACTGTCCGTGTGCCATGCCTATAATTGCCCACAGAAAACTGACCCCAACTTTGCAACCCACCATCTCAACTTGTTTCTCCTAGTTACCATTCCTGTTAGGTACGAGTGCGACCTATAACCATGAACTCAGGTTTTGCATCGTGGTCCACTGATTTTTATTTCTTTTATAATAATTGTTAATTCTTTCAATAATTCTTTAAAATTATTTATTATTACAAAAATTAACCATAAATTCAATTATATGATCAATTAATTTTTTTATTACAATTATATATATATTTATTTATTGATCTGAACAAATATTTTAAGAGTTTAAAAAACTCAAATTAAGCAGAAAGAGACCCTCTAAACCTACGGTTATGAATTGAGCCACCTGACATCAAATTGCTTTTTTTTTCCCAATAATTAAATAGACATCTTTAATCAACTTTCTTAAATATCCCCTAATTAGCTTAGCTTTCCTTGGGAAAAGAGTGTTAATCGGAAGAAAACAGTTTAGAGACAAGGTTAGGACATGAGAATCCCAAGCTCACCTTGCTTATGAGACATTTGGCATATAATCCGATACTTGGGACCCGTCTCGAGGGGACCATCACCATCACCATCCACCTCTTTCTCTTATTCAAGCCTTTAATTAAAAAGCATCTTCATATCGGTATTTGGTTTCTATAACATCTCAGTCTGGTTGAATTGATAAAACATAAACCCTAAAAAGCTGATCGTGTGTGATTTATCATTCTATGATCATGTCAATCAAACTCTTAAATCATCAAAACAATACTGATTTTATATTACTTTAATTACAAGGTCAACTTTAGATATAACATGTAAGATTATTAATTTGTAGCGGAGAGTCTTATTTATTGAAGTTGTTGTAATTGTTGTTGTGTATAAATGTTCGAGTTATTATCTTAAATTTTTTTATTACGAATTCTTTTAGAAAAAGATTAGGTATTTACATATTCTACTTGTTAAGCTTACTGTTTTATTGATGAAACAGTCCAATCTGAGACGATCTACTCAAATAAAACTCAAGTTCTTGTTACATCAAGTAAAAATTTGACAACTAATCTTTCGTGCTCGTTAATCATACTAAAAGGTTTCTGATCTTTTAACTAATTCTAAATCCAAAAACGGCTGTGGGTCCATGTAAATCACCCTCGATTACATATACTTGGGTTCAGATAGGCTTTTAAACTAAGCATTACAAATGATATATCATAATTAATTGCCCCAAAGCTCATATTCATTATAATCATCATAAGGAATGATGGGCATGCATGTTGGTGATGATTTGATGGGCATGTAGCATGCTGCAGATGAAGATGATGATATTAGGTTATGATTAGACGAGAGACATAAGTGGCAAAGTTCCTGAATTTGTTCTTATCCGTAATAGAGATTGAGCCCCTCCATAGCCCCCCATGCTTTCCGTTTCAGTACTTTTTGTCTTCTTCTATCTCAAAACCATCACTTGTTTTCACAATATAATATATATATATATATATATACTTTTCGACTTTTATGGGAATTATGTACGTAATGTCTTTTGTATTCTTTCCACACGTAGCTCTTCCCTAAAATGTAGATAGAAAAGCGACGGCCTTTCGATAAGCTTTGGCTTTCTCTCTTCTTTTTCTTCACTTATCCTCCTTTCTGATATTTATTTTCTCGAAATAAGATTTCTTATATGAAGAAAGTAATAAATAAAGCTTTAACAGTAGGATTACGACAAGTTGTGGCCTACGTTGGTGTGAAATCATACTACTTTTGAGTTTTGTCTATGGGTTAGAACGTTGTCTTACAAATAAAATTATACAAAATAATAAAATTTGCAGCAAGCATAACACGAGGGTTCATAAATAGACAGTGAAAAGTGTTAGAATTTACAACAGGTCTATAGGTTCATATGAGAAGGAAAGTTAGACCACACACAAATTCAAGTGAGGTTTTATCTTAAAATTAATTAGTAATAGGTGGAGTAGCTCACTAGACTTATATGTTAATCTTCTTTCTCTCTTTTTCTAATATGAGACAAACTCTTACTTTTATATTTCAACACACCCTCTCACGTGTAGGTCTAACACATGATATAATCTATCATTTCAAGGTGTTAATGATTAACATAAGAGCAACCTACTTTGATACCATACAAAACTTTGCTTTTGTGTCTTCAAATTATTGCTCCTCTCTTCCTTTCTTATTCATCGGTTAACGGTGAAGACACAAAAGCAAAGTTTTGCAAAAAGACATGTAGGGATTTCTTTTTTCTTTTATTTTTCTCTCATGATTTGGGTCAATTATGGTATTCTTTGATAAATGATCGTTTCACTGTAATAGTTTAATTAGTTTTATATATTCACTAACACACCCCCTTAAGTAGGAAGCCTTTTGAACTTAAAAATTACACAAACTCATTTTATCTTATACTAAATAATAAGTGAGTGGTAAGATTTAAACTCATAATTACTTGATCACAAAAATTTTGATACCATATTAAATAATCAATTTACTACAATAACATAAACTGTTATACAAAGTTAACTTAATTAATTTTATAAATTAACTGACAATCTTATCTTTCTGAAAAGGGTTTTAGCTTTTGGGAGTATATGGATCCGAACCTGAGTGATGTTGCCAATACAATCTTTTCAACTTTCGTATACTGTATAAGAGGTTCGAGTTACCATGGGAATAGTATTTCTCTTTTAGAGGGAAAGCAAATCCGTCAAATCTTTTTCCTTATTGTACTCCAATAATATTCACATCCTTCGAAAAAAAAAGTACATTTATTGTGTTCACTTTTCCGTTTTATGTTTAACTAACTGTTCATAGCTAATCACTACTTTGTTCTTTCTGTGTCCTTGTTACTGAAATGTCTCACCAATTAAAGGAAACCATAGAATGAAGGTAGCCACGTAGATCAGTATGTCTTAACTATAAGTAGATTGCTCTATGCAACTTCCATTGGTACGAACTACAACCTCTTATACGTCCACACATATCATTCCCCAGTTAATTCAGCTACATTGTCTCATCAATATCATAAAATTGTGACATCTTAAACTTTCCGGACCTGTTTTAGATTAACTATGTAGTTTACTTTGCATCTCTCTGAGTTGTAATAATACCAAACGCATCCTACCTTTTTCAGCATCAAATCAAGCCGGCCCCAATAATTGTAATACATACATCTTCCATTAAGAGAAAACTATAGATAAAAACAAGTGTTAAATTATGGATTGCAATATGATTGAAGTATTATGGAATTTATTGCGATTGTATCTAGATTTGAACGACAAAATCTTTTTGCCATTTCAATGTTTGCATCGCACAATAAAGATATTTATTCATTTCAATACTTACATCGGTACCGTAATGACTCATAATATATATAGATTATGACTCACGAGTTAAATGCTACCCATGATACATTTTAGTTTCTACATCTAGAATTGGCCAATCTGGCCATTATTTAACATTTTCATTAGCCTGGAATAGGATTCAAATGTATATTAATATATCAAAAGTTCGGGATGAGTGAAAGAGTCAAAATTTGCATGTAGTCCAAGTGGTGTTACGTGACACCGATCATAATGAAAGGTCATTTCAAAAGGGTATGTTATGAACAGTAATGTGATGAGATAAGAGAAAGAATGGGTGAAGAGACATGGGATGCATAATCTTGGGGATTCGACCGAGCCAGAGACCGCACCCTAGTGTCGGTCTATTAGCGTACACAAATGCCTACGAAATTAACAATTTTGAAGGAAATGACAGCTCCTCAAGTACAGTCCCCTTAGCTCCCTATCAAATCCCAATTAAAGTAGGACTACTTCTACGGTACTGATTCAAGCCCTATCTATCTGCTCTTTGTCTCCCTCCTCTGCCAAACCCTTCCAACATTGAAAGCTGTACTCCATCTAAACATGCAGGGTCTTATTTCTCATACATTGTCCAATTCGATGCATTATTCGTTAACACATTTTTCATATGATTTTCATAACACGATACTAGCATCTTGTGTTTAAATTGAACCTATTGGTTGAGGTAGCTTGAGTAATTAATATAAACTTTGTAGATCCTTTGACAAGTGTGTGTTGCTTCTTACCTTCAATTCACATCATTAAACTCCACTCGATCATTGAAGAGCACTGACGACATGGTGTGCATAGATTTTTTTTATTCAAAATGTGGCTAAGAAGGCCATGATTGTATTCGAGGAACAGAGAGTCAAAGTTCTATTATTGTATCATCGACCCTGAAAACGTGTAACGAGGAGGGAGCAAGATATGGTCTATATCTCAAGCTTTTTCTTACCTGGGGTTAAAAGTAATGTTTTGATTAATTTAATGCCTTCTCGATGTATATAAAATTTTTATGACTCGTCAATTTTAAGGTCTCGATGCCAAAAAGAGCTTATGTGGAGCCTGTCTAACTAGTCACGGCAACATTTGTTTTATGTTTACACCAAAAGCTAGCAATGGAAGAGTTGAGGACAAGTGGCACTTAACTAATCCAATTCCCATTTTATTCCTCGAGCCACGCCATCCATTAGTACTCACGTTAGTTATCTACAAATCTTACGTGGGTCAACTAGCTAGAGCTCGTCAAAACCCTAGTTTAGTCTGCAACTGCCATTAATAATATTATAAATCACTGCCATTAGCAAATAACAACCTTGTTATCTCCTCGTTCCCGCTAGACAAGACAAATGGCGAAGGTGATTCTGAAAATGTTTAACTGCTTGTTAAATTTTCAACAGATTCAACTGATTGCCATGCTTGCTTAGTCATAAAAAACAAAAGGTAGGGGGGCGGGGGTGTTGGGTTTCGAATTCTTGCACAGGCGTCATTTCTTAATTGCATATTGTTCTAAAGTTTTCTCTACATGCACGAGACGAGACATAGCCTAATGTAAGGATTCAATGTTTCATAATGGCCCTACAACGTCAGGTTGTGCTTTGTAGCCATTATTCATGCTAGTATATACAAAATAGGATAAAATAGGATGTACGGATCATAAAGCTACATTACAAAAATGGGGAACAAGATCTTTAGCTGCCGTGATCATCTCGAGGCAATTGTCTTGGCATTTGTCTCTTAACTGTTTCTCTTTTTGTTTAAATTATCGCCTGGGTGAAACATGTTAACATGATAAGCGTCGCCGACCCATGCTCTTCTCCTTGGCTAAATGACATTATTTTATTATAAATTACATTTAAAAAACTCCACGAACAGGATCTCATGATGTTAGGGTTTCTGTTCAACCAAGCTGTGGTCCTAGTACTATAACCCTAACGACACTTTTGACTTTTTATTAGCAGTTGATGGGAGGAATTTAGAACCAATCCTCTAGGAATAAGCATTAGTTGCTTAAACAATCTTTCTTTACTGTTTTAAAGCTTGATCACTGAAGAACCTAGAGCATGAAATTGGAACAAAAGCCAGAAACTTCGCAAGAATCAAGTGTTTTTAATTATGATTATCGCGCCTCCATCACCTCTTCCGTCATCAAATCCTCTTTTTTTCGATTCGATCAAAGCCTCGTTAAGTATAATTAGTCCACAATTAAGAAAGATTCTGAGCCAAAATTGGAACAGGTGACATATTAGCTCATCAACAAGAATTATTAGTAGTTGAAGTTGGTCAAATAAATCTGGTCCCTCACTTTTTTGGCTAGAGCAAATCGATATCGACACCAAATATCTTTGATTCCAAATGTAATGGCCCCTCGACAATCACCTAGACAAAGAATAATATGATCATAAAGTGTTGGTGGATTCTTAGTATAATTTACGGAAATATATATATAAGGATTTGTTTAATGATAAGTAAGAATCCCAGTCACTTTTCTATTACATTGTTACTTTATTTTCGTGGTTACAAAATATTCTTTCTAATTTTGAGTCTTTGACTCGCAATCATTTGGAAGATATGTTTATAAGAATTTTAAATCGAAGAAACTTAATAATGTAATTACAATTAGTATAGTATAATCATATATATCTACATTTACTTAATTGAAAGTTATTATAGTAACTTAAAATCATAATATAATTTTTATTTTTAATTTAAAACCTTGATTTATTTTTTTTTCTTATTTTTTCTCCACTTCAAACTGACATTTTAATTTATTGTAAATATAAAATATATAAATACAAAATCATTTGGCAAAACTAACATAGTGGTGATGATTTCTTCACCCGATCGAAACTCCAGATCATGTCATGCTCAAAGCTCTGAAGCATTAAATTGTAATCCATTATCAAATTGCTTTGGGTGGTTTACCGATGTATGACATTGATATTCAACAATTTCTTCTCTGGTCTAATACGTTGTTATATATTTCTCTTTCTAACCACACAATTACTAATATGTCTATTGCAACCTCTAATATGAGAGTAAAAATAAGTACAAACATTTCTAGAATTTCATCGATCCCATTTAAATTTAAGGATTCCAATTTAGAAAAAGAATGCATATACCCTGTAATTCTCTTATATCAATTGCTTTTGTTGTATCAAGTATCATTTTAACGATCAACTTCTCTCATAATGATATCTATACTACTTAGTATTGTCGTAATATCAGCCAATTTCATTCTTTTAATTAATTGAGAAATAATTTGCAAATTGATAAAATTTGGAGGATGAATTCTCCAGTGCCATCCCCTATCAGAAAAACCTCCAACTCCCGTTTTGAGGTTTCGACTCTCACGTAAAGTTCTTGTTTTGTACTTGTTCAATTTATCTCTCTCAAAGTCACCTGTCTTCCCTGTCGTCACTACCATTGCTATGGTTGTTTTGACATTACAATCATCGTCATTTGCAAAGGTGCATTCCACTTGAAAAAACTTCGTCTGTTATTGTATACATATAATTTTTTTGGCAGGTAATGCCTACTATCATCTAATGTAAGAGACAATAGATGTTAAACTATCTACTTGCCTAATGTTTTTATTCGAGACTCCAACATGTAAATAGCAACATAAATTATAAAATATCTCGTCCCGATCACTAGGGAAGAATTACATTATGTGTTTGGCTAACCTTTTCGTTAGAACATACAAAAATTACACGAAGATGCCTGGGGTAAAATGAAAAGGAAATTATAAAAGAAGGTGCATGAAGGGAGGATAATGTAGAAAAAGTGCCAAATGCCAATGCATGAACCCCTTTTTGTCTTTAATCAGCTTTAAGAGATGGACGTATCAAAGTCCTCCCAAATATGCTTAGATACTCCCTAATACTAAAAAGAGTTGAAGGATATATATGTTAGTGAACATATAAAATTAATTAAGTTGAACTCATACAACAGCTTAAGCTATTGTGGTGAAACGATCACTTAATATGGTATCAAAGCCTTTATGACCAAGTGGTCGTGAGTTCAAATCTTACCACCCACCTATTATTAATCACAAGGTAAAGTGGGCCTGTGCAAGTTTCAAGCGCAAAGGGCTTTCATTTGAGAAGGTGTGTTAGTGAATATATAAAACCAATTAAGTTGACCTCATACAACAGCTTAAGCTATTGTGGTGAAATGGTCACCTAATAACGATCACTTAACATGGTATCAAAGCCTTACGTTTAACCACCACGTCATGAGCGCTCATTGGTTCATAGAACACCGCTAACCAAGCGGATGCGTGGTGGACTTAAGTAATTTGATTCTGCACTACCTTTAACTCGAGTTTTAGGTAGAACAGTGGTATCAGAGCTAGCTATACATCCATAGTGTGCCTGGTTCGAATCCTAGCATTGGATTATACGCCTTGACAAGGGGTTCAACTTAAAGGTAGCAAAAGCATGGTGGGTGTATAGATAGAATTGGGACTGTTAATGTCAACACGTGTTTTCATTAACAAAGTGATATCAGAGCCTTAGATTTAACCACCACGTTGTGAGTTCGATTTCCCTAAACCTCTTAGAGCGCTCATTGGTTCATAAAACATCGCTAATCCAGCGGATGAAATTCTAAATACTAATTGTTTGATACTTAATTACATCAATTAATTTCTTATAAAACTAGACATTGAATGCAAATATATTCAAGAATAATAGTTAAAAAAAAAGAGAGAATATATAGAAGATGTCGAGCTTTTCATAATCAATGCAGATTAAAGTATTAAATCAAATAGTTGCAACAGACGTCATAGGAAAATTAATTAATTTGAACCAGTTTATTCATTTATTCAATACTTTTTGTCGAATCTTTTTGAAAGAGGCAATTCCATTCGTGCGTCATAGAAGGTATGATTACATTTTCGTTCTATTCGTTTCTAAATTGGTATAAGGAAACTATATATACTGGAACATCAAAATCCTAAAGCAACATATACAAAATTAATGGATCCCATTTTTCAAAAAAAAAAAAAGAAGATCCCGAAGGATATAGAGATATACAAAATAAACAAAATTCTCCTGCCAAAATTATACAAAAACAACAATATTCAGTATAAATCTAATTGACATTTTGATTTTGAAAAAGTCTACGCAGTCTTACCTCTAACTAATAAAGAGGCAACTAAAATTGCAGTCTAACTTAATTATGATTCTAGTTGTTTAAACCCTAGTGCGAGACTTGATATTAGTTATGACATTCTTTCTTTTTAGTTAATTTTTATTTATTTATAAATTTTGCCATAAAATTATGCAACATGGATAATTATGATTGGAGGCAGATAAATAATTTTTTAAAATATTTTTCAGGAACATTTAAAGCTGAATTTCACATCCCTTTTAATGAAGAATTAAGGATAGAAGAAAGCTGCCCACATTCAAGCCAGAAGTTTTCTAATGACAATTATTGCAACTTTCTAATTGGAGAGCAGTCCAAATCAAACTCTATAATCACATAACAACCACAAAAGGACTAACTAAGATAGATTTTTTCAACACAAGTACCCTTCCAATGTAGGGTCACGATTATGTTCTTAGTCGCATAATTTAATCATAACATATCTTTCATTCTTAATTAGTGCAGCAATCATAGAATATATATTTGTTAGATCCACTCTTAAAATAAACCATGTCTTCTACCGCCAAAAGAAGTATACTATACGTACGTTTTAGGATATATTATATAATATCAACACAAGCCAGACTTGGAGACTTTAGTACTAACTTCTCGTTATTTGTCATTGGCTTCCTTCCATTTTCCTCTTTATATAAAACAGCAATAATTCGTATTGGGAAAGATATATTAGCGGTAATTATGTTGTTGATCATTTCAAGTGGGACCAACCTGATGATCTGACCCAATAAATTAATAGTTAACGGGAGAATGATGAAACTATTAATCAACAATAAAAACTTGAGTTAAAGTCGTCGTGTTATGCTTGCTGTTCAAGACCAATCATTCCTATTGAACTCTCCCCATCATTGCCAAGTCACATTGATTATTCTTTAGTTTGCAATCCTTTTTCTATATTATTATGTCAGTGTTTTTTTTAATAAAAACTTCAAAGAGAGAGAGCAAAATTAACGTTTAATTAAATAAATAACTAGTTATGTCAGCCTCTTGATAGCGAAGAGGAGGAAGTACATTATTACTAATTATTATATTTCAACTATCTTTCCAAATATATTCTTTTTTTCTTAAAGAACTTATAATCGTCAGCATGAAAATGCCATATCCTATAATTGTTTATTATATGTGATAATTTACAAATTACAAATTTTGATTAAAAATTTTAGTAATTTAACAGCTCAAATTTAAAGAATAAATATAATAAAATTATTTTTCAATCTACGACAATAATTCAATAATTCAGTGAAAAGTGGTTGCCTCTATGATAATTTCCCCAACTTATCTGTTAGAAAGTGCCTAAC
The DNA here is from genome assembly GCA_025629825.1 of Erythroxylum guanchezii. Taxonomy (NCBI): domain Eukaryota; kingdom Viridiplantae; phylum Streptophyta; class Magnoliopsida; order Malpighiales; family Erythroxylaceae; genus Erythroxylum; species Erythroxylum guanchezii. The sequence continues at coordinate 28,427,911 of JAOTAX010000196.1, forward strand.
TCATCTCCAAAAGCTAGCTCAAGAGGATGAGGTTTGCACATTATTATAAATTCTTGAATGCCTTTGTAATTGTCAGATGTGGGATTCCTGACACACCCCCTAAGTCAGTCCAGAGCAGGACTGAACATCTGATGGACATATTGGAAAAAGGGACATAACCGGGCACCGCCCTAAACCATCGAGACAAACTGGCTCTGATACCATGTTAGAAAGTGCCTAACTCATCCCTAAAAGCTAGCTCAAGAAGAGGAGATTTGCACATTATTATAAATTCTTGAATGCTTTTGTAATTGTCCGATGTGGGATTCCTGACATTATCAGAACCATATATGATAATCACATTACTCTTAGTACCTGTTTGATTGAGCTTTTAGAGAGTGAATAAGTACTTTTTTTGCCGCAAAATTATTTTGAAGAAAAATAAGTATTTAACTATAAAATACAAAAGTAATTTTTTAGTAGATATAGCTTTTTTAGCAACTAAAATACAACTTTTGAAGAAGCTCAAATTTAGAGTTTCTAAAAAAAGTGATTTTTAGTAGATTTTTCAGATCAATTAATGAGCTCATTTTTACGTTTATTTTGAGAATTATATAATATTATTTGGCTTTTTTATATGTTTTAATATTTATTTTTTATATTAGTTTTACTTATGTTATAATCCGTATAAAGATTTGGTTAGATATATTTTCATTTATGTTTCATATAGTTTAAAATTATATAATAATTAATAGATTGTTCTTTGCATATTGTTTAATATACTTTAAATAATATTTACATGCATAAATATTTTTTATTACAAAAATATATTTAAAATTAAAAGTATTTTTATTTTTATGTTGCCAAACATTCTACTATATGAAATTCTTTTTTAAATGACAGTCAAACGGTCAATTACCAGGTGCCTGGTTGATGAGTTTGAGATGATATCATTTTGAAGACATTATTTGACTTATGATATGTTGATACAAGCAAATGTTAGAGCATTTTTTTAAGAGTTATTGGAAAGAAAATATTACAATATACCTTATTTCAATCATTTTGACGTCATAAGTGAGTGCATAAATTAAATATAATTAATTAAAATATATTAAAATTTGATATAAAATAATAATTTATCAAATTTTTTATTTCTCAAAATTTTTATCAAATTAATTATTATAATTGATAATAATTTTTTATTTTAATCAACTATTATAATTATAATAATTATATTTATTTTATATTTTACTATATTTATTTTCATTTCCATGTGAACTAATTACTTCCTTGTTGTTTTCATTTTGTGTACTTGAAGGACCAATGGAAATGTGGCCATCAACCTTAGATTGGACTAATTGTATAGAGTTACATAAATATAATTTTGACGTTGTTATACTTACTACTGCCGAATGATACTGACAAGTGTAGGTCTCAGAAAAGGTTACGTAGATTCAGCTACATTGCCCGCCACATCTACGGATGCGTCAGACACAGTGAAGATCTTGTGTCAAATACATAATAAAGTGAAAAGATGGCAAAGGAGTCGCAAAATCTTGGCTAGCGAGGACTTAGGACCATCACAACCCTTAAGTATATAGATTTGTATAATCATGACGGGGATGATGATCAGAAAAGTTGATGCAGTAAGTGATTGATTGTTTTCTGTCGCATTTAGTATCCACGTTCAGTGTACACTGTCCAGTTTCAAAGAAAAAGGAAGCGAGGGGCAAGTGAAAGAAGGAGGGCAGATTTATTTATTTCTTTTTGGTGGGGAGGTCTTTTCTTCTTGGCCACTGTCAAATCAATGGCCGAAATTTCTGGGAGCTGCCTTATTTTGTGGTTTATCTGTTTATACGACTTCAAAAAAGCAATAATTCAAATTTTCCATCACTTTAATTATAAAAATTTTAATTTTAATTTTAATTATATTTATTTTAATAATTTTGTTATTAAAATGTTATCAATTTATTAATCAATAAGTAAATTTTTGTAAATTAATAAATTTTATAAATTAAAATAAATCAATTAATTTTATTTAATAATATTTTAAATTAAACTTCATATTAATAATATCAATCTCTTTCAATCATATTTTAACGATCTAATATCAATTAAATTTTTTAAATATTAAACTTTTCATTTAACTAGTTTAATTTCTGATTAAAATTTTAAAATATTTAAAATTCGAATTTATTAACCTATGTTTATGCTTTTATGTTTACGACATAAATATTGAATACACCCTTAACTAGAAAATTAAAATGTCACAAGAAAATATAACAATAACAATAACAACAATCCAATAAACATTACACTAAACGCAAGATTTGAAGAGGTCTAATATATACAGTCTTATCTCTTGTTAGTAGTAAAATGTCACGAGAAGATGTTTAGCCATGACTATGTTTAATTTATTTTTGACGGTAAAGGAAAAAGAAACAATTTATTTTAAAATCAGAATTTATAAATATTTATATCTTTACGTAAAACGGAACAATTTTAAATTTTATTGAAAGGTAAATAATCATTTTTAGGATTTTAAATTCAATAAAGGCTTTATCGATACATATTACCCTTTTCTAATTAAAATTGGCACTGATTAAGATAAGGCCGACTTATATATCCACGACTTAATTTTTGTGGTATTTAAACAAAAAAGAAGAGTGACTCAATTTCTCAAATAGTTCAAATTTAAGACCATTCGCACAGAAATTAAAGCTCCCACCGGTCAGGCCACACGAGAGATTAGTTTTTTTTTTTTTTTGGTACATAAGAGGGAGAGGGGGGAGGGGAGGGGGGAGCTAAGCAGACCGACGAGGAAAAGCAATGCTGTGCGCATCTGCGCGCAAAAGAGGATCAAGTGTAGGAGGAGGGCTGCGCCACACATGCTCGCCGCGTACGCAGCCCGAGCCCATACGAGCCAGGTGGTCAGCACATTAATTTCCTTCACGCAGGACATGTGCGGTAATAATCCGTGGGCCATAGGCTAGGAGATTAGTTACAAAGACCACTTCTTAATCGGATAAGCAGAAAAGCGATCTTTTTGGGTGGGGTGACACGAAAAGTATGCATTAATTTAAAGAAAAGAAACCTTTAAAAGACAATATATACACGCATGATTCATGAGTGGATGAAGATATAATTTTTTTCAATAATAAGAGAATTTGTGTAAATACTAGATAATTCGATAATCATGTATTATAAGTTAAATTAACGAACAAATTAAACAATGGTTTAATTGAAATAATCGTTAGTATCTTTGACTATATCTCTTAATATTTATGAAAATATGCATTAAATATAAAAAAATAAACCTTTAAAATACAACATGCTCAAAGAAATAATTGTATAACACATGCATGATCTATGAGAGAAGAAGAAATAATAAATTTTGTTTTATAATATCTAGATAATTTGTACTTCTTTTATATATTAAGGATTTTTTTTAAATATGCACTTGTCACCTATAATTAAATTTAAATCAAATGTTAAGTAACAATTAAATTTAAATAATTGTTAGAATCTTCGACAATATCTCTTAGTATTTATGAAAAGAATACATTACTATGGAGAAAAAAAACTTTTAAATGACAATATGCTCAAAATATTAATTGTATGACACATGCATATCCACGAGGGATGAAGAAATACAACTTTTCCTTTTCTAACAAGAAGGATTGTTACTTTAATATTGAATGAAAATTTTAAAATTGACCATGCTCACTGTTAGACCCCTAAGTCTAGACTGCGGGATCGTGCGAGTGTTGGCGAGCCTTGGCCAATGCTTGACACGTAAATTGGCACGAGGAAGGTGTGATGACGAGAGCACAAGGTAAAGTCTTGCGAGTTGGCGAGCAAAACCCGAGAAATTTGAGAAGTAGGCGAGGGATGCGGGAAGTGTTGACAAAGATCTTGAGAGTAGGCAAGATTCGATATGTGTGGTCACGTGTTGGCACGTATTGGCAGAAATCTTTGATGAGACGTAAGATTCGGATGCGAGGCCGTGCAGAGTTAGCAAACTAAGTCATGCGAGATCCGAGGGTGCGCGAGAAGATGCAAAGGCATATAAGACTCCGTGAGGATGCACGAAGGCATATGAGCACGACAAGGGCCTTAAGCACTTCACTTTAGCGAGATAGGTCGAAGGTATGTGAACTGTGCGATGTTTTATGCTAACTCAATTTGTGACTTGTACTTAGTCATGGAGCGACAAGATTGCACCATGAGGGAGCTGGATCATGGAAGATGGACTTATCCATGGACGTGCATTGGTGGACCTATGTGCGGATAGAATGTGGTGAAAACACTAAGGCAAATGTGGGCGAGTGGAATCAGACTTGGTACAAATTTTGGTAAAGTCTCGGACCTTGTGGAGATTGACTCGACCCAGGCTAAGACTTTACGGACAAAGAACTTAGCCACGCTCGGATGGATGGACTACGACTAACGGACTTGTTGTGGGAAACATTGGATCAGACTAGTGGGCTTCGACAAGATCACACTGCATCATCAGTAGATAGAGATCGCGGGGAGATCTTGGATGATGTGGCGATGACTGGGCGTTAGAGTTATAATAAAACTCAATATCTGAAGATAGTGGAGATCTTCGCGGATAAGGATGATAGTGTTCTAGATAATATAAACTCTATCTTTATGTTATCTTGTTAGATTCTATCTTATCAGTTAAAGTCCTATTTGGATGAGGATGTCATCCAATTGGTTCGTGCTATCTTATCTGATAGAGATAGACGTGATCTTAGGTAGTTCAAATTTAGTGGGAATCTGTGACTCTAAGCTAGGATGCCTATACATAGTTCATTCAAGCTTTGCTTTGGGGGAGATTCACTCAGAGGGAGTGAGTTTTTAGAGAGAGCATTCTTTGTATTCTTTTGAGGGAAAGTATATAAAGTTGGTCTTTTGACCGTATCTCTATGTTTTCCTTGTTGCCTATATTTTTGTTACTTCCACATTGTTTCTTTGAGTATGTGCGAAGTAAACACTTCGAGGGTTGGAAAAGGCTGAGTCTTACTTTAACGGATCTAAGTGAGATTGCCGTGCAAAGGGTGTGAGCGAGAAACTTCGGGGGAAAGGTCGAGTCCCCAAGGTAACCTTTGTATCACTCACTAATCTTTTATTTTTTGCATGATTGAAAATGTTAAATAACGATTCAATTTGAATAATTGTTCACTTTCTAATATTTATTAAAAATATACATTAATGTAAAGAAAACAAACTTTTTGAAATACAATGTGCTCAATTGTATGGCACATGCATGAGCGATTAGAGGAAGAAAAATCTTTTTTTAAAATTAATAATAAGATAATTTGTATTTTTTTTAAATATTGACTAAATTTTAAAAATAGTATATGTTCACTGATCGTACAATTTTAAATTGAACAAGTTAAAAGAACAATTCAATTTAAGAAAATGTAAGATCTTTGATACAATAAAAGGTTTCATTAGACTGGAGAGAGATTGGTCCTCGAGTGTAAAGGAAAAAGAGACCTGGGCTGCAAGACTCACTCGTCAAGCAAAGGATGAAATTTAGCCTTAATGATCCGACAGAGTAAAGTTTCTAAAACATTCATAGCAATTTAGAGAATTATTTGGATAAAAAAGATTGAAATAAGGGGTTAACAGTTTGGGGAATATATTATCTCCTTTTATTTTCCTTTCTTTTTGTTTCAACAATCTAATTCACTTTTTTTAGCTCAGTTAGGTGGGACAACTGAATCATTCGGTGGGACAACTGAATCATTCACCTTTAGGATACTAATCAAGTCAAAACTAATAAAGACATAAAAAATATTAAAAAGGAGATAGGAGGATTCAAATCCTCTATAGTTCCTTATGAATTACACTATTTTTCAAGACCAGAGCTATCAACCACTCGGCCATCTTTTCGAAAGATAATTTATATTTTACAATTTTTTGTGTAGCTGAATCGAGCATAGTTGTAAAACAACAAGTCGATCTACAGCAGGGGAATTAGTAATGTATCAAGAGAAATTGGTACAAGTAATGTAATGGAATCCGCAGACAACTAATAAAGGATGGTCATAATATGGTCTACAGATCATTTTCAAATGTAATTGATGGCAAAGTGGGAAGATTTCGAGAGACTATGCTTGACAAACAAGTTAAATAATCAAGGTCTTCATATATCCACCACTTGACTCGAGGAGTCAGGTGGTACAACTTTGCTCTTGTAATTGGGTTGTCACGATTACGGGTTAGATGTCCAAAGCTAACAAAAAATGGAAGGTTTTGTTAGCTTCTGCCACTTTAAGAATTTGCTCATATAGCTCAAATAGAAAAAAAATAGTTAAAACGGATGTATTTGTAATATAATTTTTAAATCGTATGATTAAAAATCTTTTATGAAGATACAAAAAAGAAAAATCTGTAAGCTTCTCTTTGTGTTTATAATGCCAAAACATCAAATCGGTGGCTGTTAATTTACCTCATAGCTGAATAGATAAATGTTTGGATTCCTACAACTATTTTTAAATATGCATTGTTGAATATCAAAATTTTATTACATGAAATTGTTTTTTTTAAAACGAGTAAAAACCCTCACTTAATCTATTTGCTCTTTGGTTTATTGAAAAAAATCCTTACTCGAGAAAGAGAAGAAATTAAGATATATATATATATATATATATATATATATATATTTATATATATCAAATATAAAGAATATATTTATTATGTGTTTCAGTACATATTTCTAGGCCAAGTCTATCTTATCTTTACCACGAAATATCTTCCTTGGTTAACAATATTTGCAATTTTATCGATATTCACTGGTTCCTTGATTTGCTTTCTCTCATGAAGGAAATAAGGTATTAGAAGGTATACTATATATATTTTTATATTAGATGGTTAGAGGTGAATTGAAAGTTAAGAAGTTGAAATTGTAAAGATTCCTCAAGGGAAAAATAAAAATAGAGATGTCTCTTATATTACCCTAATATGTAGAAGCAGCAACGTAATTTCATAGTGTCATTTAGTCTTAATGGAATTGGTTCTTCGTCGATGCCCTAGCAATTAATGGCAACGAACTATAAATTCATTGGCAATATGTCCATACTGGTTCAAATCCAGCTCGGCTAACCTATAAACGAATATTCTAGCATACGTTTCATGCTTGTTTGAGTAATAATAATGAAATTCCTCATTATCATGCTTAGAACAACTAGGACCTTTCATTCATGTAGTCACTTGGAAATAACCTCTTTATTTATTAGGCATAAAGTTACGTACTATTGAACCACTCTAAATTTCACGTCTCAGCGAGATTTTTACTAAGTGTTACTGTTATTGTTATAAAACAGTTAGGACTTCTGGAAGAATATGTCATTTATTTAATGAAAAATAAAAAGGAATATCAAAAATTTGAGTGGCTGAAGCCGAAACAACTACTTTCAAACTTTAAATTAGGATTTCGAAATGAAATAATTATGTTTTGTCAAAATATTAGATCTTTTGGAGAAAAAAATTAGTCAATTGACCAAGTTCACAAGAATAGTGGAGAGAAAATTCTAAATAGTATATGTTCCTTCTATTTCTCCAAGCAAAGTTCTTTGCATTGCAATGTTGATTGTGTCAACCTGACCTTTCATAAGTGGAGACGGAATAATTCGTCCATGATAAAGATGCTTAATGTCAACTCTTGATTCAACACACTTCTATTATAGTTTTGAGTAGATATTTTTACTTTGTCTTTAACCATAATAATATTTGATCAAATCAATTAATTGTTTCTTTCTCTTGAAATTTCTTCAATTTCGACTTTTACATGGGTCTTTTACTCTTTTTTAAAAAGGTTTGCAGACATTGTGCAGCATAAATGTTTCATATTGTTTAAATTATTTTATTCTCTTCTATTGGGTGTCTATTTTGTTATAGTTATTTCTTTTATTTATTCTATATTTATACTTTTATTTAATTTTTATTCATTTTTATATATTTTTATTTATTATTAATTATTTAAAAATATTTCTAATTTATCTAAAAATTTATAAATCTATATAAAAATAGGTTATTAAAATATAATTATCATCAAAAGAACTAGAGTCTATTTAGATTTAAAATGAATATTTAATATAGGTTATCTATTAAACTTTTGAGTGAATGATTTGATCAATTCATATTTCATCATTTCTTTAACTTGAAATAGATTTCAAACTATTATTTTTATTTTATTTCATTTTTCATATAAATATCCAAAAAATGAGCATCAGGTCGTTAATTGTCATATAAGATAGGAATTTATTACATATTTATAACATATGTATATAAGGTTGGCCTTTATTTTTTCTTTTATGTAGTTTTAGCAGAAGGATTCTTTTACTTGGCTTTACTAATGCAAAGTAGTCAACCTCATTTGTTAGAACAACTTCTATTGCATCTTTGGACTTATCCTTTTTTCTTTCCTTATAAACTTTTTTGTTTTTGAAAATGGATCCTTTTTTTTGTTGTGAAATACCTTAAACTAATACATTTTTATCATAAAATGAAACCTTCCCTCCTTTTTTTAAATTATTAATTAACATTTTATTAATCAATAATTTTTATTAATTAGTAATAATGAATAATCAGTAATAATAACTATTGGAAGTATTACTTAGAATAAATAAATATTAATAAATAAAATAATCAATAATGTAATATTAATAATTAACATCAATATATAAATGAGATGTGTATATAAAAGAATTAGAAAATAATTGATCATTCGATTACTCCAAATTATGTGAAAAAATAAGAATAGGAGAGTCATATAATATATAATAAATATGATATAAATATACATACGCATTGAATTGAATTGTGAATACAGAAAAGATATAATTAGCGACTCAGTGTAGGTAGGTCCGGTATAATCCTCTATTCCATAGTTTGGGTGGGGCTATTTGGAACTAGCCATTTAAGAATTTTCAAATGTATTCATACTAGCAAGCAGACTTCGATTCTTCCAAGAGGTCACAATTACTTCGAGCAAACATATTAATGATGAAGAACACATGTTTATTATGTTACTAATACTTGTACTTGCTTTGTTATTCTACCCAAGTTTGGCCAAGGAAGAGTTATAGGACATTAATTAACTATATTTAAGTTAACAGTAGCATTAATAGTCTAGGCATACTATATTTAAATTAGCAGTAGCATTGATTAACTGAAGGTCCCTGCAGAAAGTAAACAAAAAATCAAGTTCTTCTTTTCAAGAAGGGAGGTTTAGGAAAATCCTATTGATTGCATCTTTCTCTAAACCTCTAGGAAAAGCACAGAAAAATAAGATCATTTGTTTATCAATCTCTGATGTAACATTACGAATGGATATAATATTGGGATAATTACAAAAAATCTCAAACTTTACTCAATTTTGCAATTATAGTCCAAACTTTAAAAAGTGATAATTAAATTTCAATTTTTTCAATTGTAGCCTTACGTGAGTGTCTCTGTTAAGTTTTCTGACGTGACTTGTCACGTATTCTATAAAACTTAAACATTTATACACGTGAGACCAAATTAACATAATTAATGAATTGAACAGCTTGGTGTCATACTAGAGCGAACAAAGTAGCTTGGTGCAATACGAGAATGAAGGGTTGTGCGAGAACAAAGGGCAACCTATTTGATTTAGGGATTTCATTGCCCAAAATAATGTAGTTTTAGTGATATTATTAAATGACGTAGTTTTGTAAATTTTCGTTAGTTATGTTAACTTAGTCTGACGTGTATAATTATTTAGGATTTCTAGAACACGTGGCAAGTCATGTTAACATAGTTAACAGGGATACTAACGTCAGGGTAGAATTGAAAAAAAAATTGAAAGTTTGAATATTTAATTGTCACTTTTTAAAATTTGAGCTATAATTACAAAATTGAACAAAATTTGAGGTTTTTTTTGTAATTAACTTATAATATTTATATATATTTGGATAGAATATAATTAGATAGCAGATAATTAGATGCTTATTATATTTTCATATTTAGATCTAATTATTTGTAGTCACTCATTTGTTTTGTCATAACATAATGTTATCATAACTTTTTATTTACTTTATTTATTATTATTTATTTTATGATATGATTCTCAAAATATTATAATCTTACTTAATGGCATAATATTACTTAAAGTTTAGTAATCCAATAACATTTGGTGGGCGAATATTTACTCTTTCTATTCCAAATGGCTACAAATTTAATTAGGTATACAAGATCTTAAATTTAAAAAAAACTCAAAAATTGTTCTATTGTTGTCTTGAATCTGAGATGTATTTTCACGATGCTCATTTTTCTAATTACGAAGTATGATTAAATGATCCTATTCATATTAGACCTGATGCCTACTTGGTTTGCAGGCGTGTTCTTAATATTTTAGGTCTTAGGTAAAGTAAAAAAAGCCCTCATAATTTACCTTTTTTGTTGTTTATAAAAGTTAAAAGTGGATTTTTGTAAAAAAATAAAATGAGGCGAAATACATTTTATTTTATTTTTTATGAAATTGAGCTTTAGGGGAGTGCCTAGTCTGTCCTTACATAAGACTGAGCCTGTGGTTTGGCTAGTGGTCAACCAAGAAATCTTCAAAAGTGATATGGACGGGGTTTTTGAATAATACAAAAAACGTATGGTTTTCTCATATGTGGAGAGTAACTGGTGAATTATAACTTTATTGTACGACAATTGTTGCATTGATCTTTAAAATCTTAATGTTTTTTTGCTGCTTGGTTTCATTGTCAACCACCCACTGTAAGTCTATAACTATAATATAGTTCTTGAAATATTTGAAATGGCAGAAAAAGGTGTGTCCATTTATACAAATAAGACTTTATTCTTTAAACCAGGCGTCTTGCTGTTTTTTTTTGTTTTCTGATTTGGGGCGCTTGATCAGTTTGTCCACTATTATGATCTTAAGATCTCTGAATTAAATTTGCTTATTCAATGAGCATTGAAGATACACCTCCTAGTACTTAGGAATGCTTGTAAGAGTTGGTGGAGCAGTAGTGTTAACAAAGTAAAAACAGTGACGATGATCATGAATGATGAGTTATGATAATGGGGATGATTATAACGATGAATGGGTGTGATTTAGGGGGAAAAAAAAAACCCGGAGAGAGAGGGAGTAAAAAGGTAATGATTACGAATGGGGTCATGATGGCAACGCCTACTTTCACAGAAATTAATGATTAAAACTGAGAGAGAGAAACGACATCCACGACACTGCGCAGCCGCAGCCGCCATTTTCTCTTTTAGGATCCTTTAAATATCCTCAGTTGAGTTTTTCCGTTCTTTGTTCATTTACTTCTTTAATTTTCTCTAACTCCTCATGAACATAGTAATCATTTACCATAACTGATTAAGTGGTCTATTATTAGTATTAAAATGTACAGTATTAGTTACTACTAGCCTTTAGATAGAGAAAAAGTAAGTGTAAAGAGGCAGAAGAAGAGATTGGGACTTCAAAAGGCACTGAATTTAAAAAAAAACAGAAGGATAAAGAGATGAAATTGAAACAAGAAAAATGTATATTTAAAGACAAAAGTCACCAAGTCTGCAAGTATATATATATATAGAGGCACCACAAGAGCACTTGTCCCTCTGCAATGATGAATCACTCACTAACTGAGCAAAGCATCAAAATCAACTCCTTCATACAGAACTGAGTACAGAGGCAACTCTTTAGCTTCGTAGACGTCGCTATTACCCTATTTCTTCTCTTCTCCTCATCTTCTGGGTTTTTGTTCCTTCTTGTTCTTGGTATACACGTATATTAGGCGCCTGTTGTAGAGTTATCGTGATGATTATGTGAGAAGAACTGATCAAAGATCTTATCTTTTTTCCCTGATTTCTCTAATTCCAAAGTTTTCCTATATAGGCCATCTATTGGCTTCTTTCTTCTTTCGCACGTTAGACATCTTTTTACCGTCTTCCTGCTTCGTGGGCTATCTCAAAACCTGCTTAAAGTTTTGATCTTTATTACGGAACTTGAATCATCTGGGCACATTTGTGTTGCTGGAGGTGGTTCTTATATAACTGTTCAGCATATATTGTTAAAAGTACGGTAATAATATGGCGGTAGAGCGATCATCATCAACTTCATCGTCGTCGTCATCGTCATCGTCGTCGTCATCAACAACATCGTCGTCATCAACAACAGGAGGACTGATAGTGGTGAGAGAGTTTGATCCAAGAAAAGACCGAGTGGGTGTGGAAGAAGTGGAGAGAAGGTGTGAAGTCGGTCCCAGTGGGAAGCTCTCTCTCTTCACCGACCTCTTGGGTGACCCAATTTGCAGGGTCCGCCACTCTCCTGCTTTTCTCATGCTGGTACAGACCCTCAAACACACCAACTTGTCCTCTGTATATAAATTTCTACACCACCCCTTTTAATCTTTTCTTTTTCTTATCACTTAAACAAAGCTTGTTTTGTTCTTCATTTACATTAAAATCTAAGAAAACATACATGTCGGAGCCTGACCCAAGTTTCACATATATGTGTGATTGGTATTGATTATAGGTGGCTGAGTTGGATGGAGAAATAGTGGGTATGGTAAGAGGCTGTATCAAAACCGTTACGTGCGGGAAAAAGCTCTCTCGCAATGTGAAGACCAGCACTTCCAACTATCTCAAAGCCCCTCTTCCTGTTTACACCAAAGCCGCTTACATCTTAGGCCTTCGTATCTCCCCTTCTCACCGGTGAGTACTTACCACTCTTTCGCAATCATTGGCGAGTTGTAATCATAAGAATAATCATTAAACCTTTCTTAATTCATTTCAACCATATTTAATATTGGTACTTTGTACCATTTTTTAATATATAATTCCGATTTTTTACCGTTTATTAAATCTGTTATCTTTTGTAATCAGGAGAATGGGAATAGGCCTGCAGCTAGTAAGAGCGATCGAGGACTGGTTTCGCCAAAACGGCGCTGAATATTCCTACCTGGCAACTGAAAACGACAACCAAGCTTCCGTTAAGCTATTCACCGACAAATGCGGGTACTCCAAGTTCCGTACTCCTTCAATCCTGGTCAACCCGGTTTTTGCTCACAGAGTTGCCGTTTCAAAACGGGTAACGATCATCAAACTTGACCCGCACGACGCCGTGCTACTGTATCTTCGTCGCTTCGCCACCACCGAGTTCTTTCCACGCGACATTGACTCGGTTCTCAATAACAAGCTCAGCTTGGGGACATTTCTGGCTGTGCCACGTGGCAGGTATGGGCCCGGGTCGTGGCCTGGGTCCGATGGGTTCTTGACCGACCCGCCAGAGTCGTGGGCCGTACTTAGTGTGTGGAACTGTAAGGACGTGTTTATGCTCGAGGTACGTGGCGCGTCGCGCATGAAACGGACTTTCGTCAAAACGACGAGAATGGTGGACAAGGCGCTGCCGTTTCTGAGGTTACCGTCGGTGCCCGATGTATTCAAACCGTTTGGGCTTCATTTTATGTACGGTTTGGGAGGCGAAGGACCACAAGCGGTGAAAATGATGAGGGCATTGTGTGCGCACGCGCATAACTTGGCCAAGGAACGTGGCTGTGGGGTGGTTGCTACGGAGGTGTCAAGTCGCGAACCGCTGAGGTTAGCAATTCCCCACTGGAAAATGCTATCATGCGCCGAGGACTTATGGTGCATCAAGAGGCTGGGGGAGGACTACAGTGACGGGTCTGTCGGTGACTGGACCAAATCACCCCCTGACTCGTCCATTTTTGTCGACCCTAGAGAGTTTTAATATATTCTTGTACTAGTTACTAGCAAATAGCCATAAGAAGAGAAGAAAGACTATAAAAGTAGAAAGAGAAAGAAAGAAAGGTGCCTATCCTGTTTTATTTTGGGTCTTAGTTCTTAACTAATGGAGGATTTTGGGATAGGAAAAGAGAGGGAATGAGAAGATATGGGCTTTTGTCACTTATGGGAATATCCTCCCACTTTGGTTCATTTCTCCAACTTTTTGTAAATGGATGTGGCTTTTTAGATCCTCTCTTACCCAAACATAGCCTTAGTTTTCAACGCGGGCATGGTCTTCATCCCTTTTTTTAGCTTAACTTTTACTTATATTCCAAACTCTCTCAAACGGTTCATACACTTGAGATGAGAAAATCATGCGGTGAATCAGAATATCCTCTCCTTTGAAATTTATGTATATGCGTATCGTTTATATATTTAACATCTTTGATAAGAAAAGATATTGCTTGCCTGCTTAAATAAGAGTTGAATGGACTTGGGACCAAAAAGAAATAAAACTTAGGTGAGGATTGTGTCTTACATTAATTAAGGGTAAGTAGCGAAATTTAAAAAGATCTAATAATATACTGACGGGATGAGAATGAGAAGATCTAATAATACACGGGATTTAAAAAGATTTGATAATTCATGAACCTTTCTTTTAAGCATAATATAGGACCACAAATGTCCAAGAGAAGAATTCAAAGAAGTCTTTCAAGTTGGAATAATATTTTGAGGAAGTAGTTGCTTTATGTGGATCAAGTTGAAGGATTCTCTATTGTGGGCATGGATTTAATAATAATGATAGAAATTGACTGAAGATTTGGCCGTGTTACAAATTCTTTAGAAAGTACTTATTTAGTGGGAGAGTGAAATGTAGAGAGTGTTGAGGTATTTTGCTCCTGTCCTTTTCCTCCCAGAGTCTCAATCTTCTCTTTATATCCTTAGTTTTGGTCTCTTTGGTTTGGAACCTATGGACCTCGAGCAGTGACAATCTTTCAAAACCCATTAAACAATACAAGCCAAATTGGGGTAGCCTACTTGTTCTTTTCTTTTAAGACACGTGGGTTTAGAACCAACCCTAAGCCATTAGTTACCAGAGCTTATGGTATGGTTACTTGGTTAGTCAGAGTTCAATTCGCACAAAAGGCGATCAAATATGTATGAATTGACATGCAATCCTTCACGGGGATTTTTGCAGTCGTGAAAGATCATAGGAGTCATGAGTGACATGGATTTGGTTTCTGAATGCCCTGCTCCGGAGATTCTGACTTCTGACAAGTATTTTTCACTCAGTGATAACCAGCTGTTCTCTGTCACCTCCAAAAGTCAATCTCACCACAAATTAGTTCAAATTCGATTAAAATAATATTAAATTATTTAATTGTAAAAATTATTATCTTGAATTTTTTGATTTATTTATTATTTATTTAATGAGTTATAATAAAATTTGAGTTATTAATTATATTATTAAAAACTTTAACTAAATAGTATAATAAAGACAGAAAATAAATAGATTGAGTATATTGTTGAAGATATTTGTGAAAACAGAACAACTAAATGTATAGATGGGATTGAATTTTTTTTAAATTATATTAGACATTTTAGCTTAGTCAGACTAATCCTAAGATCGCACCTTAAGAGTCTTAGGGGAGGTAAATCTAGAATTCTAAAATTTCTCAGGTTCTTACGTAACCTATACACTTATGCACACAAGAAGTTATTATACAATTAATTGGTCAATTGTTGACTAATCACTGACCCTGCTTAATATCAGGTTCCCAACAGCTCTCAGGTTTCTTAATAGCTTTAACTCTCACACTATCACTAGAAATCAGGCGTTCGTAATTGATTCAATCAGAGAGTTTTGCCTAAGAGACTAGAGGATCATCAACAAGAAAAATTTCTCATTTCTCTCCTTTAGCGTGACTTAAACTTAAGATCTCTTGTAAAGGAGAGCCTTAAGTGAGGGCTTTACACCATTTAAGTTATTCCTTGTTGTCTTGTACTATTATTGTCTTTGAAGTTTAAACTGCTAACTTTGATTTTTAATATTTGGATTAGATCTAATTTAATACTTTTTATTTTTAAAAATTGATCAATTTATTAATTAATCTTTCAATTTTTATAGATCAAAATTAATTAATTAATTTTTATTTAATATTTTCTTTTATAAATTTTTATAGATAAAATTAATTTTTATTTAATAATTTTTTTTCTAAATTTCTTGATAAGTAAAAATAATTTATTCAATTATTTTTAAAATTTATTTAATTTTTAATCTATTTTATTACACTACAATCTTTTAAATATCAAATCTCTTCTAAAGCAACAAAGCAATGGCATGTGTATCCAAATGATTGTATAGTTTTGTGAATATGTAAGGCTATCCATGGCCAACTTAACAATGATTGAAGTTTACTGTACCATTCCAAACAGTGCCTGCAGTTCATTAATAGACAAGAATTTTTAGTATGGTCATCTAAGATAATGTGGTCGGTAAATCGAAACTAGGGAAGCTTTCCACTTGACCCACTTTTTGTCTTTTTGTGAACATATCGCATTCCTCGTAACATGTCTTAAGTATCGACCACGAATCTAACTAAAAATATAATGGGTTTGGAGTAATAATTGTAACACTTTTTAAGGGCTCTAGAAAGTATTTGACCAAGTTAGGACTTAGGAGGAGAGACATATTAGGCATGATTTGACCAAGTGACTGCGACTGTTCATGTCAAACAAGGATTTATTTAATAAATCTGGGCAATGGAAGTTCAGTCTCCAAAGTAAGGAAAAGATGTCCCCTAAAGAGAGGTGCTTCAGACCAGAAAAGGTCAAGAACAAAGCTTATCTTGAATGCAGATATCACCTTTTGTTCTCCTAGTTCTTTATTCTCAACTCAAACTATCAATGGCAGTGGTTTAGGTAAAGGAAATGGTGGAAGAGATTTATGCTTTGTATTGTAAAGTACAGTCAAGTATGGTCGGCATCTTCTTTGGAAGTCAATCACCGATATTTGAACACTTGACTTCAATTTATCAACAATTGTTTTAGAATATCTGATTTATAGTTTTATTAGAATTCCAATCTGTTATGTATAGCCTACTTCTTAAGATCTTGATCGCCAACTCTTTCAACACCATGACTTTTGGATCGTTTTGAGATTAAAATTTCACTCCCTATCTCGAGATTGTGTAAGGATTAATGACGATGGGTGGCTTTACTTTGATTATTCCCTATCTCGAGATATTGGTGCTGCTTTTCTAATCTTCTCAAGTTAGAAGAAAACGAGTGTAGGAAATCCCATTGACTAATACACTTTACCACCCAAATCAGAAGCATATCTATCCAAGTTAAATATTAAAATGGGTCAAATCTGAGGTCTTCCTTATTCTTTCATGGGGTTCGGTCAAGAGAAGGTGGTTCTTCACCTTCGTTTGCACACTAACGTCATATCTTGCACGACTTGAACACCGAAAATTCTGCCAAGTCTACCACCAAGTCCTCCACTTCGATATAATCATTTAACTAACATGAACTGAAACCTACCGAGTCAACACTTCTGGGGTCAAC
>JAOTAX010000196.1:28520229-28537024 GCA_025629825.1 Erythroxylum guanchezii
GGTGAACGCTTCATAAGTTCATTGTTTGGAGGCTCAGTTGCAAGTGCAAGGGCTCCTAGAGTATCCATTATCATATTAACCCACAGAAGCTGCACTGCTGTAAGTAGAGCACTCCCTGGAAGTATGATTGGTAAAGAAGTGTCAATAGAGAGAAAAACTTGCTTGTATGCGTAAAAATACATATAGTTCATGGAATCCTGACCTGTTAAACAAGCTGAAGAGAAGTTGACAATTAGTGCAAACACATTGACTGTGAGCTGGAACTGTACAAATTTTTGAATGTTAATGTAGACTGATCGTCCCCATTTAGCCACCGTCACAATAGTAGAGAAATTATTATCCAGAATAATGACATCAGCGCTCTCTTTAGCCACCTGAAATTCAGGAGTCAATCAGTAGTCTTAATATGAGTAATAAAACTTTCGACCATATTATTCTATATCATAGGAATACCAACCTCAGTTCCAGCAATGCCCATTGCTAGACCAATATCTGCTTCATGAACTGCTGGGGCGTCGTTGGTTCCATCGCCAGTCACTGCCACAACGTTACCAAACGTAGTTCGCAAATATTTCACTAGTTTGTGCTTGTCAAGAGGTGAAGATCGAGCCATCACCTGCAAATGGATTCATAGTTATGGGTCCTAACAAGCAAATGCTTATTATTATTTAGATACTCAGTCGTGTGAAGGTTATTTCTGAACATGAAAGCTTGGAACTACCTGAAGTTTAGGAACTATTGTCATTAGTTCTTCCAGACTCTTTTCTTGTAAGACTGGACCTTGCAATGGCTATACCATCATCAGTAAGAATCCCGCATTCCCTGGCTATAGCCTTGGCAGTGTTAATATTGTCTCCTGTAACCATTCGTACAGTGATACCAGCTGCACGACAAACTGCAACAGATTCCTTGACACCGGGACGAACAGGATCTTTAATGCCCACTTTTCCAATACTTGTGTACCCAGAAACTGGAATGGGACTGTCAGGTGAAAATTCACCTTCCAGTTCCATACATGCAAGACACAAAGTCCTAAGAGCCTCGTTAGCAAACTGCTCGATTGCAGCCTCAAGATGGTTGACTGATGCTTCGTCTAGAATGTCAAAACTGGTAGGCACCGAAAGAGTGATGCTTCGTTTAGAGTGTCAAAAATGGTGCCTACCAAAGTTGAAATAAGTAAAAGGATGACCGGCCAAATGGCCAGCCATCTCACACGTCTTGCCATCTTAGGTGTCTCCTGCCTATGAGACGAAGAGAGTATATAACAAACAAAATAAAAAAAGGAAGAAGAGAGACGCGAGGTGAGAGAGAGAAAAAAATATTCTGTGTATTTTTTTGGTTTAGTTTTTTTGTAATTCTCTTAGTAGTAAAATTCTTTTTTCTTTGCCTGTAATTTTTACCCTGATTTGAGAGTTTTTCACATAAAATCTATGTATTTATTATTATTCCTTTAATCCTATTTGGCTGCGAATCTGCTCTAATTCGGTTGATTTTTACAAAAAGTGGTATCAAAGCGAGGTGAGAAAATTATAACAAATTTTTGGCATAATCCGTTCAGGGTTCGGGTGTGCAAGGTAAAAGTTGATGAATAGTAACCTCAAAAGATGACAACTGATCATACATTTATTTTTGCATTAAACTGTGCAGTTAGTGTGCAGTATTATTCACGTGTACGGTACTATTCATACATACACATATGGTACTATTCACACATACGGAACTATTCATACATATAGGTACTATTCATACATACACATACGGTATTATTCATACATACGGAACTATTCATACATACGGGTACTATTCGCGTGAAATAGTGAGAGCTAAATTCTGTTCGTGATAGAAGCAATGACAACAAAATTTGAGATTGAGAAGTTCAATGGAAGTAATTTCTCATTGTGGAAGTTGAAGAGAAAGGCAATCTTAAGGAAAGATAATTGCCTGGCGGCCATTAGTCAACGACCAGCTGGAGTCACAGATAAAAAGTGGAACGAGATGGATGGGAATGTTGTAGTAAATCTTCACCTAGCTTTAGCTGATAGAGTATTATACAACATAGAGGAAAAGAAGACTACAAAGGAAATACAGGATCACCTCACAAAATTGTACGAGGCCAAATCACTCCACAACAAAATTTTTCTGAAGAGAAAACTATACACTTTACACATGACGGATTCCACTTTGGTGACGGAACACTTAAATACTTTAAATACTATATTTTCCCAACTCACATCATTGGGGCACACAATAGAGATAAGTGAACGTGCGAAACTTCTACTCCAAAGTCTACCAGATTCGTATGATCAACTCGTCATCAATTTAACAAACAACATAGACACCATAGTCTTTGATAATATTGCAGCTGTTTTCTTGAAGAAGAGAGTCGACGCACAAATTCACAACAAGTGGAGACCTTAGTGGTGACGAGAGGAAGATAAATAGAACGTGAACCAAATGGGAGTCATAGTCATGGCAGATCAAAATCTAAGAGTAAGAAGAATTTCAAGTGCTACAATTGTGGCAAGAAAGGGCACCTGAAGAAGGATTGTTGGAATTTGAATAAGAAAAATTCTATTCCTCAAAGAAATGAGGCAAATACTTTAAAGGATGGAGATGCAATGGTCTGTGAAGCAGCAACGACTATTAGAGGTAAAAGAAGATTTGTTGATGTATGGCTTCTTAATTCAGCAGCTACTTTTCATATGACCTCTCAAAGAGAATGGTTCTATCAGTATGAATTTGTCTCTGGGGATCTATGTACAGCTGTAATGATCAAGCCCTGAAGATTGTCGGTATCGGCATCATAAAATTAAAGATGTATGATGCAACAACTCATACCATTGAAAAAGTGCGATATATGGTGGGCTCGAAGAAGAATTTGTTATCTGTAGGACAATTGGATGATCTCAGTTTTAGATTGAGATTCAAAACAAGAAGATGAAAGTGATTAAAGGAGTGCTAGTATTTATAAAAGCAGAGAAAATTGTTGCAAATCTGTACATGCTGAAGGGAGTAACTTTGCAAGAAGGAGAGGCATTCGTTGCGGTGACTAGTTCAGACGATAAATCTACAATGACGTGGCATAAAAAGCTTGGACATATGTCAGAACAAGAAATGAAGATACTTGTAGAGAAGAATCTATTTCCAGGTCTCACAAAGGTAACACTACCTTTCTGTGAGCATTGCATTGTGAGTAAGCAACATCAATTGAAGTCAACACATCAAAGTTCAAAAGCAAAGAAATTCTAGAATTGATCCACTCTGATGTACGGCAAGCACCAGTTACATCCCTAGGAGGAGCAAATTTCTTTGTATCATTCATTGATGATTATTCGGGAAGATGTTGGGTGTTTCCTATCAAGAGGAAGGCAGATGTGTTTCCAACTTTTAAATTTTACAAAGCGTAGGTGGAACTTGAATCTGGTAAGAAGATCAAGTGTTTGCACTCAAATAATGGAGGCAAATATACTGGAAAAGAATTTGATGAATTCTGCAAGCAAGAAGGCATCAAAAGGTAGTTCATGACGGCATACACTCCTCAACAAAATGGAAAAACAGAGCAAATGAATAGAACTTTTTTGGAAAGAACAAGAGTGATGTTGAGAACTGCAAGCTTAGATAAGAAACTCTGGGCAAAAGCAGTCAATATTGCCTATTATGTGGTGAATCGAGCTCCATCAATTGCAGTTGAGTTGAAGACACTGATGGAGATGTGAATTGATAAACCAGTGGATTATTCTAACCTCCATATATTTAAAAGTCCGACCTATGTGATGTTTAATGACCAAGAAACTACAAAGTTGGATCCAAATCTAGAAGATGCATTTTCTTAAGTTATGTTGAAGGTGTGAAGGGGTATCGTCTATGGGATCCTACTGCCCACAAGATTGTTATCAGCAGGGATATTATCTTCATAGAAGATAAGGATCATGAGCAAGCATAAAATGTTGACATTGTACAAGAGAATCCAAAAACTACAACAATACAAGTGGATAGGGAAGTTGATCAAAATGATTCTTCTGAAGCTGCACAAGAGCACGAGGAGCAAAAACCAGTTGAATATGATGTTTCAGATACTCGGAGACAAACTCGCATAAGAAGAGCACTGAGCTACCACTCAAATTATATTATGGAGAGAAATATTGCATACTGTCTTTTAACTGAGGACAAAGAGCCATCAACTCTTTAAGAAGCAATAAATAGTTCAGATGCATCTCAGTGGATGGAAGCAATGCAGGAAGAAATTGAAGCTCTACATAAAAATAAGACATAGGAGTTGATATCACTACCACAAGGAAGAAAGCCTATTGGCAATAAATGGGTTTACAAGATCAAGCGGAGTGGTGACAATCATGTAGAGCGATATCATGCTAGATTGGTATTAAAAGGATATGCTAAAAAAGAACGTATTGATTTTAACGAAATATTTTCTCATGTAGTTTGACTCACTACAGTTCGAGTAGTTCTGGCAATGTGTGATATATTTTATTTACATCTTGAGTAGTTAGATGTGAAAATTGCATTTCTTCATGGAGATCTTGAAGAAGAAATTTATAAGCTCCAGCTATAAGGTTTTAAAGAAAAAGAGAAAGAGAACTTGGTTTGCAGGTTGAACAAATCTCTGTATGGTTTAAAGCAGGTGTCAAGGTGTTGGTATAAGAGATTTGATTCCTTCATCATGAGTCTTGGTTACAACAGACTGAATGCAGGCCCTTGTGCATATTTCAAGAGGTTTGAGAAAGATGATTTTATAGTCTTACTGTTATATGTAGATGACATGTTAGTAGCAGGCCCCAATAATAATCGTATCAAAGAATTGAAGGCACAGTTGGCTAGGGAATTTGAAGTGAAGGATTTGGGATCAGCAAACAAGATTTTAAGGATGCAAATTTATGAGATAGAAATAATAGGAAGATTTGGCTTTCTCAGAAGAATTATTTAAAGAAGATCTTACGACGATTCAATATACAAGATTGTAAGTCAATTTATACCCCTCGTCTTATTAATTTCAAGTTATCCTCAAGTATGAGTCCTAGCAAAGAAGAAGAGAGGATGAGATATCTCGAGTCCGTATGCATCGGCAGTGGGAATCTTAATGTTCGCTATAATTTGTACAAGAACTGATATTGCACATGCAGTAGGAGTAGTTAGTAGATACATAGCAAATCCTGGTCGAGAGCATTGTAATACTGTTAAGAGAATTCTCATATATATCAAAGGAACCTCGGATGTTGCATTATGTTATGAAGGATCAGATTTTACTATCAAAGGATATGTTGATGCTGATTATGCAGGTGATCTTGATAAAAGTAAATCCACTACAGGATATGTGTTTACACTAGTTAAAGGAGCTATGAATTGGGTTTCAAAACTGCAGTCAGTTGTGGCTATGTCAACAACAGAAGCAGAATATGTAGCAACTATACAAGCTAGTAAAGAAGCAGTGTGGTTGAAGATGTTGTTGGAAGAACTTGGAAATAAATAAGAGAATATTACTCTGTATTGTGACAGTCAAAGTGCTTTGCATCTTGCAAAGAATCTAGCATTTCATTCAAAGACAAAACACATTTGAGTTCAATATCACTTCGTTCGTGAGAAAGTGGAAGAAGGAACGATGGACATGCAGAAAATTCATACAATGGATAACCTGGCAAATTTTATGACAAAAGCAACCAATGGTGACAAGTTTATGTGGTATCGATCCTTGTGTGGCCTAACAGAAACGTAAGTAACATGAAGTAGCAAGGTAGAAAGAATAGTGTGAAGATCTGATTGACTCTCAATCAAATCTTCAAGTGGGAGAATTGTCAAAAATGGTAGGCACCGTTTTTCATGCCTTCCAAAGTTGAAATAAGTAAAAGGATAGCTGGCTAAATGGCCAGCCATCCCACAAGATGAAGAGAGCAGAGAACAAGCAAAAGAAAAAAAAGAAGAGAGACGTGAGGTGAGAGAGAAAACAAAGAGAGAGAGAAAGAAAGATAAAAATATTATGTGTATTTTTTTGGTCTAGTTTTTCCTTGTAATTATCTAGTTTTTCTCAGTAGTAAAATTCTTCTATCCTTGCACATGATTTTTACCTTAATTTTGGGGTTTTTACATAAAATTTATGTGCTTATTACTATTTCTTCAGTCCTATTTAACTGCAAACCTACTCTAATCCGATTAATTTTCACAACATAGAGGAACAATTTTTCCATTTGAGTTGAGTACTTTCTCATAGGAAGCCAAAACAATTTCTGAAGCACCTTTACAATGGGCTCGAATGTGTCCTTCAGGATCCTTTAACACTACCGCCATCTGCTTCTTTGTTGAGTTGAAAGGCTTAACTTTGATAACTTCAACTGCTTGTCGTTCTGCCTAGAAATCTCCTCCCAGAGACAAGAAAACTCTAGTATAGCAGTCTCAGTAGGAGTTCCTAATATTCCCAGTTTTCCATCCTTGTTAATGATGACTTCACCTCCAATATTATTGAATATGGATTGTTTCAGAAGTTTTATTGCAGAATCAGGGATTCTAGAGCATAAACTAGATGCACCATATAATTGTCCAACTTCCTTGACACTCATGGAAACATATGCTTTCAGTACAGTCATATGATTAGTAGTAAGTGTACCAGTTTTATCGGTACAGTTTTATCGCTGCAGATAGTTGTGGCTGATCCTATAGTCTCACAATCTACTAGATGATGCATATGAGCCTTATCATTCATCATCTTCTTCATAGCAAAGGCCAAGCTTAATGTCAAAGCCAATGGCAACTCTTCTAGAACTGCAATCACCACAATTGTAACTGCCACTGCAAAGTATTCCAACATTTCCAATGCATCATCTGTAGACCAATCCAAGTGAGTCCTTGGTTGCCATTTTCGGCTAGCTAATCCTTGCACTAGAACATCATAAGTTACCACTGCAAAGAAAAGACCTATCTTCCTGATAATGGTTGCCACTTCATTTAATTTCACCTATAAGGGTGTTTCATCATCTCCTCCTTCACTGAGAGTCGACGTCAGTTTACCCCATTAAGTTCTCATTCCTACAGTAGTATCCTGAAGCTTAGTTCCATAAAGGAGATAAGGATTTTCAGAATTCACCATTACAGGCTCATTTTCCCCAATTAAACTTGACTCATCGATTGACACAGAAAATCCTAAAACAAAAAGACCATCAGCAGACACTTGATCTCCAAATCCCTTAATTGCAGTGATTGATGATAATCACTAGTTGCTGTGACAAACACAACAAACATGATGCTTGCAACAATCCCAAGACCAGCATGGGCTCCTTTTGGCCATCCCTCAGTTGCAATGCCAACTATTAATGACACAAAAACACACACTCCAAGTATCATAAGAGTCATATCATGAAGAGCTTCCCATACAAATACCTAGAAACTTTGAGCTTCACTTTCCGCGAACTTATTGATTCAAAAAAGCTCTTGTCTGTAATTGAGTTGAGCATCATGTAGTAAGCCAATCAGTGTTTGATGTAGACAGCTTTCTGCAATACCAGAGATGACACCATGAAACTTTAACTTCTTATTGTCATGACCTTCAACAATAGATCCCAACTATTCAGAACAAATGTCAAATCCTGCAATGTTGACTTCTTCAGGTATAACAAGGTCACTTGGGGACGCTCCTGCAAACAATCCAACAAGTGCAAGTATTCAGTATATAAAATTTCAAGAAGCTTCTAAGTTTCTAAATTTTGAGGAAACTCACCTTGGAGGAATTGAAATGCAGCATTGGAAACAAGGACAACAATCCTCAATTTTTCCTGAAAAGTCAGATACATAAAAAGCTAAGCTTTCTGCTTTAGCATATGGCCTTAAAGTTATGCGATGGTGAACTTCATAATACAAGTTGAAAGGTTATCGAGAAGGAACCAAAAGTGTGCAATTGGAAAACAAGAGAAACCAACGCAAAGAAAGAAAAATGTTGTAAGTTGCAGTTTGTCAGAGGAAGTAATGAGAGTCATTCCAAGTAGCATCTAATTAGCTAGTTCATGTTTTAGGCTCATCAAATACATAGAGAGAGGTTTCTATTCTTCAGGAATTCCAAAGATGATAAAATGGGGAGACTACTTTCAATAGCAACACTTTAAAGCATATGCTCTGTCAAAAACTATCATTTAGTCCTATGTCTTATGTTGATCCCCTCTGAAAAATGGCACAAGTATACGAGAAACTAGCTACTCTATTGCCCAAAACCATCCATTTACAATACTAATAACATAAATTGATCGTTTGAAGAGCTTACAGCTTCACCATATAGATGGCGTCGCCACTGGATGTTAATCACCCATCGTAAGTGACACCACAGGTGACACCATGGCATCCCTTAGGCGGTCCAAGGTAGCCATAGTGGAGAAGCAGAAGGCAATGTCAGTTGAGGATGAAGTAGGCAACAAGGGAAGAGGGTTGCAGTTTTGCAAAGACGTGGCTTGCAATTTAACACATGAGGGAGGTTAAGAACAGATGCAGAAAAACGTGGGAGGGATTTGGAGAAGTTGGACGCTTCTGGAGAAGACGATGGGCGTGTCCACCATTCTTGAGAAGCGTTTGTTAAAGACATTGACTGGTGCATGCAATTTGACCGCGGGGTGCGTGCAGTGCATGCTCCCCGCGTATCACTGCACACGCCAGATGCCCTCCCAACCCTCTTTTATGTCTTTTAAATATTTTTAAACCCTTAAATCTTCAATTTAATTAATTTAATAGATGTTAAATTAATTTATACTCCTAATAAAATTGAAAAGTGTTTTACTAACTTTTGAAATTTTGTAAAAAGGAATATTTATTAGGAAAGGTTTTGGAATTCAATTTAATTTTTCAAGAGTTGAATTATTAAATTAAATTTATCATCAAATCAATAATTAGAATCAAGTAAAATTTTTAAATAATTTCTTTCCTAATTGGATTATGTTTGAAATTATAAATATAATGAGATTATATTATTTTGATGAGATTGGAAATTTTTGAAAATTTAAACCCCTCAATAAAATATTAACTACACATTATGAACGTGATAATTGCCTTCTATTATTTGAGAATGAAACTAGAATTCTATTTATTGTTTGACTTGTTGAATAAACTCAAGGTCACTTTAACCCAGATATGTTTTATCTTAAATTAATGGGTTCTACTTAACTAAAATTGTATGATTTGGATGAGTAAACTCATGGTCATATAAATTTAAAGGTAGGGTTAAGAATAATATATGTGATATATTTTTGGCAAAAGTTGTCACCTAACGATTCTAGGTGTCACGTAAGATGTGATTGAAAACTTGTTTTCTACCTAATTTATTTTTAGTTGGTTTGTTGAACAAACTCAAGATCAATTAATTTTAAATAGGATCCTAACCTACTAAGAACTTATTTGACAATTTTTCGATATAATAATGAGGGCTATTGTTTTAAAGAAAATAGTGGGAGTAATCAAATATTTTAAAGTCTTTATTTTATTTGATTTTTGGATATAAACTAATATATACCCCTTTTATGTTTTTCAGTTATTGAATTTGAAGATGAGTACCAACCTTATATTGAAGAGCATCATGGATGCTAACAAGCTTACAGGACCTAACTTTTCGGACTAGCTATGAAACTTAAGAATAATTCTTAGGCAAGAGAGGAAGTTGTACGTTCTTGATACTCCTACTCCATCAGAACTTTGCTCAAATGCAACTGATGAAGATTTGGAGAATATCAGTATTCTATTGATGATGTTAAACAAGCTACATGTGTGATGGTAGCTTGCATGTCTCCTGAACTTCAGAAGCAGCATGAAAGCATGGATGCACCAATTATGATATTGCATCTTAAGGAGTTATTTAGTGCACAAAGTAGGGTGAAGAGATATCAAATCTCCAAGGCACTATTTCAATGCAAGATGACAGAAAGATCTTCATTCAACCTTCATGTGCTGAAGATGTTGGGTATATTAAAAAATTGGTGCAATTAGGTTTTGTTATAGACCACGAGTTAAGCGTTGATCTGGTGCTGCAGTCTCTGAGTTCAATATTTTCACAGTTCGTCATGAACTTCAACATGAATTAGAAGGACATGACATTGCCTGAACTGTTGAACATGCTTAAGACTGCGGAAGGGTGCTTTAAGAAGGAACCCAATTCTGTACTTGTTGTCAGTTCTTCTAAAAGTAAGAAAAAAGGGCTTTAAGAAGAATAATAACGAGAAACAAAAGGCTTCTACTAATGTAGTAAAGGCCAGAGGAGGTGTCAAGAAGAAGACCAATGACAAAAGCATATGTTTTTATTGCGGAGTCAACAAACATTAGAAGAGGAAATGCCCATCTTATCTTGCTAGCCTGAAAGACAGCAAGCTTAAGGAAGTCGTCTCTTCAGGTATGTTTATGATTGAGATCAATCTTTATATTTCTATTCCACATTCTTGGGTACTAGATACTAGTTTTGGTTCTCATATATGTAATAACAGGCAGATGTTAACAAGGAGTAGATCATTGAAGAAAGGTGAAGTGGACCTACGAGTTAGCACTGAAGCAAAAATTGCTACATTAGCTATAGGAACTTGTAGTTTAACTTTGCCTTGTGGCCTTGTTTTAGAGCTTGATAATTATTATTATGTTCCCATTATTACAAGAAACATCATATCTATTTCTTATTTGGATTTTAAATGGATTTGTCTTTATAATTAAGGATAACAGTTTTTCTTTTTATAAACATCATGTTTATTATGGATATAGATTGCTTACAAATGGTTTGTATGAGTTAGATCTTGAAAGACTAATTCTTAACATAAATAGTAAGAAAAGAAAATTAAGTAACCAAACTCCATCTTATTTATGGCATTGTAGTTTAGGTTATATCAATGAAACTAGAATCACAAAATTACATAAAGAAATATATTTGGATCCTTTTGATTATGAATCATATGAAACTTGTGAATCTTGTTTATTGGAAAAGATGACCAAACTACCATTTAAAGGAAAGGGAAAACATTCTAGTGAGTTACTAGAATTAATACATTCATATGTATATAGGCGTATGTCCATAAATGCTAGAGGTGGATTCTTGTATTTAATTATGTTCACAAATGACCATTCTAGATATGATTATGTGTACTTGATGAAACAAAACTCCGAATCATTTGAAAAGTTCAAAGAATTTACATTAGAGGTAGAGAAACAAACTGGTAAAAGTATTACCCACTTAGATCAGATCGAGGTGGTGAATACTTAGACCACAAGTTTCTTGCTTACTTAAAAGAGAATGGGATTCTCTCACAATGGTCTCCTCTTGCAACTCCACAATATAATAAAGTTTCTGAGATGAGAAATCATACACTATTAGATATGGTACATTCCATTATAAGTCATGCAGTCCTTCCTATATCCTTTTGGGGATACGTAATTGAAACCACAATATATCTTCTAAATAGAGTTATATCAAAAACGGTTGATAAGACACCATATGAGAAATGGACTGGTAGAAGACTTAGCCTCTGTTTGGATGGAAGGAAAACAAGAGAAAAGAAAGGAAGAGAATTGTATTTCTCGTGGTTTCCATTGTTTGGAAAAAAATAAGCAAAGGGAAAGTGAGAGAATGGAGAGGAATAGGAGAGAAATTTGGACCAAATGTATTTCCCACCAAATTGGTGGGAAAGGAGGAGAAATTCAAGACAAAGCAAGACAAGATAAGTAGATTACCATTATATCCTTATTTAACAAAAGATAAACAAGTTTTATAATCAATGGCATAAAAGTCTATAAGTTTCAATTCCCTCCCTTAATAAATTAGGAAAACAAACAAGGGAAAGGAAATCTCATTTCTCTTTTATTCTTTTCTCCTCTTTTCCCCTCAATATTTCCTTTCCTTTCCCTTGTGCAAGTAAGGATCCAAACAAAGGCTTAGATTATCACACTTAAAGATTTGGGGATGTGAAGCGTGCTATATCCGATAAGCTTCAAGCTAAATCAGATAAATGCAAATTTGTGGGATGTCCGAAAAAGAGTTTCGGTTATCAATTTTATCATCCTATTAAGCAAAAGGTGTTTTTCTCAAGACATGCTACATTCTTAGAAAGAGAATTTATTCTCAAAGAAAGTAGTGGGAGTGAGGTTGAACTTAGAGAAGTTCAAGAGCCACAAATTCACATCGAAATGGAACAAGAACCTCAAGTTGATACATATGATGTACAACCGAGAGTTCAAGAGACACATAGTCTATGACGAACTAGTAGAATACGTCGTCCTCCCATTAGATTAGATCTACATATTGAGCAGGGAAAGGATAATGTATCACTCATACATGATGAGCCTACTACTTTTAAAGAAGCAATGTCTGATGTTGATTCTTCAAAATGGCAAGAAGTTATGAGATCTGAAATGGAATCCATGTACACTAACCAAGTATGGACTTTGGTTGATGCACCTACTGGTATTGTACCTATTGGATACAAGTGGGTTTTTGAGAGAAAAACTGTTATGGATGGTAATGTACATATGTGCAAAGCAAGGTTAGTGGCTAAAGGTTACAAACAAAAATAAGGAGTTGATTTTGATTAAATCTTTTTGCCAGCATCATGATTATGAAATCCGGCAGATGGATGTCAAAACTGCATTTCTCAATGGGAATTTACAGGAGGATGTGTATATGATACAACCTGAAGGTTTTGAATCCAAAAGATTTCCTAATCAAGTATGCAAGTTGAAAAGTCCATTTATGGACTTAAGCAAGGGTCACAGAGTTGGAACATCTGTTTTGATAAGACAATCAAAGAGTTTGATTTTATAAAAAATGTGGATAACCATGTGTCTATAAGAAGGTTAGTGGGAGTGCAGTTGTTTTCTTGGTACTATATTTGGATGACATATTGTTAATTGGAAACGACATACCTATGCTATAGTCTATAAAGATCTGGTTATCCAAGAACTTCTCTATGAAGGATATGAGAGAAGTAACTTATATTCTGGGAATAAAGATCTATAGAGATAGATCAAAAAGTTTGCTTGGATTATCTCAATCTACATACATAGATAAAGTGCTAAAGAGGTTTAGCATGGAGAATTCCAAGAGGGGATTCTTACCCATATCGCATGGGATTTCTCTCTCACAGAGTATGTGTCCAAAGACACAAAAGGAGAGATAAAATGGATTGTATTCCATATGCTTCGGGAATTGGATCAATCATGTATGTGATGCTATGTGCTCGACCAAATGTTTCTTACGCTTGGAGCATAACGAGTAGGTTTCAGTCTAATCCTGGTGAGGGTCACTGGACTGCTGTGAAAAATATCTTAAAGTACTTGAGAAGAACTCAAGATGTTTTCTTGGTCTATGGAGGAGATGAACTGAGAGTTTAAGGATATTCAAATGCTTGTTTCGAGTCAGATCATGATGATAGCAGATCACAGTCAAGGTACATCTTCATTCTAAATGGTGGTATAGTAAGTTGGAAGAGTTCCAAATAACCAACCATTGCTGATTTAACGACCGAAGCAGAGTACATTTCAGTGTCAGAGGCGACAAAAGAAGTAGTCTGGATTAAGAAGTTCATCACTGAACTTGGAGTGATTCCTAGCATTGTTGAGCCCATAGTATTGTATTGTGACAATAACTGTATTATTGTGCAATCAAAGGAACCCAGGTCTCATCAACGGTCCAAACATGTACTTAGGAAGTTTCACTTGATTAGGGAGATAGTGGAGTGGAAAGACATAACATTGGAGTGAGTTTCTATTGAAGATAATTTAGCAGATCCCCTTACTAAGCCATTGTCTCAAAAGAGACATGATCGACATATGGATGGATATGGTATTAGATTCATAGTAGATTGGCTTTAGTGTAAGTGGGAGATTGTTATTTTATGCCCTTTCAGCCAATCAATTGGATGCAAATTAATGTATGACATTATTTTGAATTAATGAAAAGGCTTTATTTATCTTTATGTATTAATTTAATTAATATTTTATATTTTAATACTAAAGATAAAATCTTTGGAATAATTACTGCGTAATTGAAATTATGATAAGATCATAATTATGAGATTCAATTTACGCTTATGTGTTATTTCCAATGTTCCTAGTTGTAGTTTCATCAAGACTAGATATTGTTGAAACGATAAAACTAGCACACATTATAT
Source organism: Erythroxylum guanchezii (assembly GCA_025629825.1). Lineage (NCBI taxonomy): Eukaryota > Viridiplantae > Streptophyta > Magnoliopsida > Malpighiales > Erythroxylaceae > Erythroxylum > Erythroxylum guanchezii. Next base: position 28,534,350 of record JAOTAX010000196.1, read on the forward strand.
TTCTTTCTTATGAAGAAAGTAATTGATCTAATAAATTAAAGTATAGGGACATTTAAACTAATGTGTGTGTGATTATTAGAGAATAAGTCACTGAACTGACCCGATTATGAGAATTCCGGATGGAATATTGCTTATGTGTCTATCGATTATCTCATAATGATGGTTGTATAATTGATCCTCAGACTTGAGATTACTAAGGTATCTAGTGTGGGAATTACTGTGTTTTGATGCTGCTTATGAATCATCCTAGGATATTCACTTCATAGTAATTGGATACAGTATGAACCATATGTAGATAGTTGAATAAATCAATATAGGATTCGTCACTCTAAAGTAATTAGAGAGAATATTCTACTATTCTTAATTAGTAATGGTTTACGGAATTTCCTTTCCAGAGTGAATTGATATTTGAAAAGGACTTTTCAAATTTCAATTATAAATCAATTACTAATTAGCAAGAACGAACGTGATTGGATGATAAGAGTAGACACTGTATCCATACTCTGCCCAATTAGAATATTGAATGACAAAAGGATTAAATTATACATTATAGTCATACATGGACATGTTAAGTCAATCACTTTGACATTTCTGATATTTGGGTAATCATGACATGTTGTTAGACGTCAATCATAATTTATGATTATGAATTATTTAATTGAAAAGTAAAGATAAATTAAAAGAAGTTTTAATTTATCTAATTCTAATTGTGAGCTAGAATTATAATTTATAATCATTGTCAATTTATTAGAAACCTAATGGGTCACATATCAAAAAGTAATTTTTGAAATAAAAATTAATTTAATTAAGTTGGACTTAATTATAAAATTTAAGAAACTTTGGGGATCAAATATGAGATATTTGGTTTTTTTAAATTAAATTAATTTGATTTTGATTTTGATTTTAATTATAATTGAAGAGATTTAATTTTTATAAAAGACTCTTATGATTTTTTCTATTTAAAGGGAAGAGTTTTTTAGAAGCTAACACTTTTGTCTTCTTCCTCTCAAATCAGTTTGAGAATTGCTCTATGGATACCATCAGAGGCTGGACACTTGAACAACTCATGATTGATCAATTGGAAAAAGTTTCAAGATTTTTCAATAGGAAAGTGAACAAAGTATGATTTCTAAATTATTTTATGTTTTATTCAAGTTTATTCAATTATCGGGATTCACTCAGAATCTGTAAAATTTTTGTTTTTTGTTGTGCCCTTAATTCGATCACGATTAGTTTCCAACAATAGCTCGATCTTCTCCTCTAGATAAGCATTCACTGGTGAAGCATTTACAAACTACTTTCAACGAAGTTGTTGCAGTTACTGGTGCTAGAGTCGATGATGCCCTGTTATTAAATGAAGCAGACATAGGTATAGCAACAAGGATTTATGGAACTGAGGTGAGTATTATTTTATAAATCTTCTTAATTTTCCCAGTTATGACTGGATGGTCAAAACTATACAGGATCTTGTTGTTCATTTATGTTTATAGTGGTGTTCTTCAAAGCAATTTTAGCTTCATGATTGGGAAAGAAAACTTTTGAAACTCAGAACTTTTTCTTGTCCCCAAACTTCAGGTGGCCAAGGCGAGTGCTGATGTCATAATTCTGGATTATGATTTCTCCACAATTGTCAAGGGGGCCAAATGGGGACGTTTGATTGTCATGACTATTAAAAAGTTTATACAGTTCCAATTGACTGTTAATGTGGTTGCATCAATCCTCAGGAAGTGTTCCGTTCTTAGATGTCGAGCTTTTATGGGTTAGCCTGATCACAGACACAGTGGGAGCATTTGCGCTGGCAGCTGAGGCTTCAGATGATGATCTTATGACGAAGCCACCTGATGGAAGAAAAGGAAGTGTTACCAGCAATGTCATGTAATAGGAACATCTTTGGACAATTCCTATATCAGTTCACATTAATATGGTTTCTTTAGGCAAAAGGAAAAGAAATATTACATATTGATGATCCAGATTCCAATCTAATCCTTGACACATTCATATTCAACACGTTCATTTTTTGTCAGGTAAGTGTATTGAAAATGTAACATCCCGTTACCCATGTTAGGGCTTGAATTGTGAATTATAGGAAATTATGAGAAATTAGGAAAATGCACATAATGCATAACACATTTATTTTGCACATTCATATGATTGTACATGCATTTATTGGCATTTCCAGGTAAATTGGTTATAAATGGAACTTGTGGATTTAATTGGAGTATATTAAATGCAATGTGGCAATTTTTGTACATTTCGGGTATTTTGCAATTTTTGGGGAATTAATTTGAGCTGAAAAATTATGTGGTTATAATAATTATTATTTCAGAATTTTTGGTGAATTAGGGATCAATTATCTTGAAAATTAAATTTGGTGTGTATTACAGTTTATTCCGCATTTTTGGAGATATTTTGGATATTTTGGTACTTTTGGTGAATTATTTTTGAGCCAAAAAATTTATTTGGAGAGCCATATTATTATTTCAGAATTTTTGGTAAATTTTAGAAATTTTCAAAAAAAGTTTTGGGGTATTTTGGAAAAAAAATAATAAAAGGGTACCAAATGGAAGAATGACATGTGGGAGCCTTGCATGTTGACAAATGGCCCACATGCAAGGAACACACGTGGTTAAATGAGTTTGCTGGAGAGAATTGCTAAGTTATACTTTTATATTTTT
>JAOTAX010000196.1:28592184-28605322 GCA_025629825.1 Erythroxylum guanchezii
ATGATATTTTAGTTATTATTTGAGAACAATTATATGATTGATGGTTGAAAATTTTATTTATATTTATTTATATTATTGGGTATATTTTCTATTTTTTTAATATTACTAATGTTATATATAATTAAATATAATTATTACGTAATTATGACGTCATACCGATACAACCGGTGGTCGAACCGGTGACCAATAAGGCCTCCGGTTCGACGTCCGATCCGGGTTTCAAAACCTTAGCTTCTACTATTATTGCTAACATCAATTCGATTCCCGTGCTTAAAGGCACAAACTTTAAGATATGGAAAGAGAACGTTATGATTATTCTCGATGTCATAGATCTAGACCTTGCATTAAGGACTGAACGACATGTCGATCTTACGGCTACCGGTTTCTCTAATGATAAAAGGGATATGGAAAGGTGAGAACGTTCAAATCGCATGAATCTTATAATCATAAAGCGTGCTATTCCGGAACCATTCAGTGGCACGATGTCTGAAGTGGTAACTACTGCCAAAGATTACCTTGAGGAAATCAAAAAGAGGTTTGCCAAAAGCGAAAAGGCTAAAACAGGTATGATTTTGGAAAATCTCATTTCAATGAAGTATAAGGGAAAAGGAAACATAAGAGAGTACATCTTGGAGATGTCGCATCTTGCTTCAAAACTAAAGGCATTAAAGTTAGAGTTGTATGAGGACTTGCTTGTGCATTTAGTTTTGATATCTCTTCTTGCATAATTCAGTCAGTTTAAGGTTAGCTACAACTGTCAAAAGGAGACTTGGACTCTAAATGAGCTCATTTCTCATTGTGTGCAAGAAGAGGAAAGGCTAAAGCAAGAGAAGACAGAGAATGCTCATTTGGCAAATACCTCAAAAGACAAGAACTTGAAAAGAAAGAAGGGTAAGGAAGCTACAAGTGCCGCACCACAAAAGAAACAACAGAAACAACAAGATAAGGCTTTTGTCTGTTTTTTCTGTGAAAGTATCGCACACAAGAAAAAGGATTATACCAAATATCACGCATGGTGTGCAAAGAAAGGCACATTTCTTACTTTGGTTTATTCTGAGGTTTATTTAACTTTGGTACCTATAAACACTTGGTGGCTAAATTCTGGTGCTACTACTCACATCAGTGTGTCTATGCAGAGTTACCGAAGCTAAAGAAAGCCAATTGATGGTAAAACATACATCTATATGGGCGATGGTAAAGCGGTAGAACTTGAGGCTATTGAAACTTTTAGGTTATTGTTAAAGACCCATTATTATTTGGATTTGAATGAGACTTATGTTGTACCGTCATTTAGATAAAATTTAGTTTCTACTTTTGTATTGGACAAATTTGGTTACTCTTTTCATTTGGAAATGGTCAATTTAGTCTTTTTTAAGATTCAATACTTGTTGGTACTGGTTCTTTATCATTTGTTGATAACCTATATTTGATTAATACGGTTGCCTCATATAATAAAATTTTGCATGTATTTAAAGATATAAAGCGAAAATTAACCAATGAGAATTATGCTTCATTATAGCACAAGCGTTTGGGGCATATCTTTAAACAAAGAATTGAATGTCTTATATCTGATAGAATTCTTGATTCCCTTGATTATGCGGACTTTGAAATTTGTGTTAATTGTATTAAAGGAAAACAGACAAACCTAAGGAAATCAGGTGCCAACAGGGCTATGGACGTCTTAAAACTCATACATACAGACATTTGTGGGCCATTCCCTACAGCTTCATGAAATGGTCGGCAATATGTTATTACATTCATAAACGATTACTCCCGTTATGGCTATCTGTATCTCATTCATGAGAAGTCTCAGTCTCTGGACGTGTACAAAAACTATAAGGCTGAAGTTGAGAATCAACTCAATAAAAGAATAAAAAGTGTCAGATTTGATCGTAGTGGTGAATACTATGGTAGATATGACAGATCAGGTGAACAACGTCCAAGACCATTTGCTAAGTTCTTTGAACAATGCGGTATCGTCCCACAGTACATAATGCCAGTATGTTCTAGCATGAATGGTATTGCTGAAAGGCGAAACAGAACACTGAAGGATATGGTAAGGAGGATGATTAGTCATTCTACTTTACTATAATCTCTTTGGAGAGAAGCATTAAAAACTGCAGCTTACATACTCAATGGGGTTCCAACTAAAGCAACTACCAAAACCCCTTATGAGCTTTGGACGGGCAAAAGGCCCAATTTGAATCACTTGCACATTTGAGGTTGTCCAGCTGAGGCAAGGCCATATAGACTAAATGAAAAGAAACTGGATTCTAGAAATGTTAGTTGCTATTTTGTTGGATACTCCGAAAGGTCTAAAGGTTATAAGTTTTATGATCGTAATGTAAAGTCAATTTTTGAGACAGGAAATGCCCGATTATTTGAGGATGTAGAGTTTGGGATGGGAGATAAGGTGAGAGGCATTGTTTTTGAAGACGAATATGTTAACATTCCTCTAGTTGTTGTTGACAATGATATGAGTTTTATTCATGATATTGTCGAAGTAACAAATCCAGAACAACAAGACAATGTTGAGAAACTCCCTGTTCAGATTACATAAATTATTCCAGAAGAACGAACTCACCAACCTTAAGAACTAGTGTCATTAAAGAGATCCACTAGAGAAAGGAGAAGTGTGATTCTAGATGATTTCATTATATTTCTCCAAGAACATGAGGTTGACCTTGGCATTGTGGAAGATGATCCAATCAACTTCCATCGGGCCATGCAAAGTTCTAACTCTCAAAAGTGGATTGATGTCATGAATGAGAAGATAAAGTCCATGAAAGACAATGACGTTTGGGATCTTATCTTATTGCCTAAAGGTGTGAAACCCACCGGTTGCAAATGGATATTTAAAACCAAGAGGGATTCGAAGAGCAATGTGGAGAGATATAAGGCTTGTTTAGTTGCCAAAGGCTTTACACAGAAATAAGGCGTTGATTATAAAGAGACTTTCTCTCTGGTTTCATCGAATGACTCTTTTAGAACTATAATGGCACTTGTGGCACATTTCAACCTTGAGTTGCATCGGATGTATGTAAAGACTGTATTTCTTAATGGTGACATTGATGAGACAATTCATATAGTGCAACTAGAAAACTTTGTGTCAGGAGACCCAAAGCAAATGGTTTGCAAATTGAAGAAATCCATTTATAGGCTCAAGCAAGCTTCCCATCAATGGTATTACAAAATTCATCAAGTTGCTCTTTCGTTTGGTTTTGAAATGAATGCAATTGATGATTGTATATACCACAAGTTTAGTGGGAGCAAGTTTATTTTTCTGGTTTTATATGTCAATGACATACTGTTTACCAACAATGATATAGGCTTATTGCATGAAACCAAGAGCTTTCAGATAAAGAAATTTAGAAAGATCTTGGTGACGCTTCTTTTGTATTAGGAATACAAAAACACCAAGATCGCTCTCAGGGTATACTTGGGTTATCACAAAAGAGCTATATTAAGAAAATCCCTAAGAGGTTTGATATGCAGGATTGTAAACTAGGTAACACCCTTGTTGCTAAGGGAAACAAGTTTAGTCTCAACCAATGCCCTAAGGATGAGTTTGAAACTAAAAAAATGCAGAAGATTCCTTATGCTTCATTAGCAGGGAGTCTAATGCATGCTCAAGTATGTACGCGTCCAGATATTGTGTATATTGTTGGAATGCTGGACAGATACTTAAGCAATCATGGAATGGTTCATTGAAGAGTAGTTAAACAAGTTATGTAGTACTTGCAGAGAACAAAAGATTACATGCTCGCATAGAGGAATTCGGATCAGCTAGAGATCATTGGGTATTCTTATTTTGATTTTGCTGGATGCCAAGATAGTCGGAGATCCACATCGGTTTATATTTACCTGCTAGCTGGATGAGCTATTTCTTGGAAGAGTGCTAAGCAAACACTCACAGCTTCTTCCACTATGACAGTGGAGTTTATAGTATGTTATGAGGCATCCAATCATGGAATGTGGCTATGAAATTTTGTCACTGGGCTGCGCATTGTAGATGGTATTGAAAGACTACTAAAGTTATTTTGTGACAATAAATTAGCAGTGCTATAATCCAACAAAAATAGGAGCACAACAAAGTCAAAGCATATAAACCTCAAGTTCCTAGTTGTCAAAGAAAGAGTTCAAGATGGTCAAATGTCTATTGAACATATTAGGACAAACTCCATAGTTGCGGATCCGCTCACTAAGGGATTACCACTCAAGGTCTTTCATGAGCATGTCGCTTATATGGGTGTTGTATCTATTGAAGTGGGAGTTTATTATTTAGAATGATTTTCAGTTATATATACACTCTTATGATTTATTTGAACCTTAAAGTCTATTTGGTTGATCTCATTAAGGAATAAGGATTTGGACCAGTTGGAAGTAAGCATGTTAAGATCACATTACATGTAATTTCCATGCTACACATCCATGCTTGACCTATGTTGTTCAATTATATTAGCATAAGTGACCATTAATGGGTTTAGTTAGGATATATGCGTATAATGAAAATCACTTTAATACTATGTTATTATAATAAATGAACGAGATTGATTAAAGATATATTTAGAAGTGATAACAAATTTTGAGTTCATAAGATTATGGCATGATATACAATTAAAGGAATTACATATATATGACCCAAGTGGGAGATTGTTGGATTTAATTCAACGCGTGAGTACATATATATATATATATGTATGTATGTATGTATATATATATAAATTTTGAGTTCATAAGATTATGGCGTGATATACAATTAAAGGAATTACATATATATGACCCAAGTGGGAGATTGTTGGATTTAATCCAACGTGTGGGTACATATATATATATATATATATATGAATTAATTGTATATTATGAGTTATCATAAAGTTAAGCCTAGTTAAAATGGTTTATTAAGGTTAAAGGTTTTGGGCTATTTGACATTTGATAAAATATGGACTTTAATGTGTAGAGACCTATTGATTTCTATTTTATGATGGGCTAAAATAGAAATAAGACCAATTATATAAAAAATTGGGACTATGGTTCCCAAGCCATATGAACAATTGACTTTTGAGATATCTCATTAGTCAAAGAAGAGACGATTCTTGAGAGAAAATAAACGTAAATATTAACTTGAAAGTCGGTAAGACTTAAGAATCACATTGTTCTTGTGGATCCAAGAAGACTTAAGTATTCTTGATGATTTAACGTGATTGATTTGTGATCGGTGAACCTTTAGAAATCAGATTCTGTCATAAGAAACTTGGGATGAAATCTTATCATTTACACTGTAGACAGAACAAGGATTAAATAGAATGTAAGACCTGTTCATGCTTCTTGAGGTCTTCTAATGGCTGAAAAGCACAAGATCAATGCAGTGGCCAGGCAAACAAAACAAGAGTTCACAGTATCAAAAACCATCGTGAATCGCTTCTCCTGAAGGCCCCAGAGCGTACTAACAATCCTAACTAATCCACCTGCTGCTCTAGCCAGTACCGTTGCCATCTTCCTAGAAGAATACAGGGCTTCAATGTCTTCCTCTCTCTGTTCCTGTCAATGGTGGTTCAAGGGCCGCCTGGAGGTTGACGATATAGTGAACGTAACATTCGTCAGTCAAGATTTACCAACTTAAAAAGAAATATCCATCACTCACGAGGTTGCATCCTTTGCCATTCCTTTCATAAAAGTCTTTCAAGAGTCAAAAAGAGACATCATATCCGAGGAGCTTTCAGATTTGACAAAGAGAGAGTTCTGATTAGATTTTTGAAGACAACACGTGTATGTTATGTCGACTTAAAGGAGCCTCCGTGGCAGAGACAAACTTACTCGAGCACCAACTTTCGTGTTTGCTACGAATCGAACCGTGCAATCTTTGGTAGAGGGGTAACGGACTGTAATTTCCCACTCTTTAGATTTTTAAGGTGTTATATATTTTATAATTTATTTTTCTAAGAATTGAAGTAAAATGGTTGAAATTAAGGAATATTTTAAAAATTGAAAAGAAAATTAAAATAATAAATTAAAAGGTTCAATGTATATCAAACTGTCATAAATATAATTAAAATTTTTTAAAAATAATTAAAAAAATTATTTACTTGTCAAAATATTTGAAGTTTAATTGAAATAATATATTATTAAATAAAATTAATTGATTTATAAAAGTTATTAATTTACAAAATAAATTGATTAATTATTTAATTTATTGATTTTTAACTGGTTATTAAAATAAATCAAATAAAATAATAATAACTGAACTTAAAAATCAATTGGTTCATAAATTGTTATAGTCAAATCAGATGAGTATTTTAACAATTGAGTTTAATCATTTACATTTTAAATATTTTTAAAATACCATCATAATGATAAAAAAATAATATAAATTAATTATACCATAATGAATTATTGTACAATGGAATACTACAAACATTATATCAAATTTATAAATAAAACAAATTGAAAGATATAATTATTTAAACAAAAAATATAAAATTTATAATATAAAATTATTTGAATTAAGATTTAAAATATTTTTAAATTACAATAAAAATAAAGTTTAGTCATTTAAAAAATTGCACTGCTGAATAAATTCATGTAATCCTCCTAATAAATGACAGTGAAATGGTTTTAATTCGTGTTCTATAAATAAGATGGAAGTTGAACCAATAAGATAAAAATGTTTAAAATTTAAAAAATTTAATTAATATTAGACCATTATAAAATTACTTAAAGATTAAATGAAATTAAATTATTTAAAATATAATTGAAATAAATTGATTTTATAATTTTAATTTTAATTAAAAAATTATTAAATAAAAATTAATTGATTTATTTTAGTTTATAATAAATTATTAATTTATAAAAATTGAGTGATTAATTAACAAATTAATTAATTTTTAATAATAAATTTATTAAAATAAATTAAATAAAAATTAAACAATTTAAAATTTTTACCGTAAAACTAAATTAAATTTTTTTTTTTGAGGGAGAACTAAATTTGAATTTTTAATCATAAGCTTTAATAGGTAACATAAAACAACTAAAACCCGGATAGACGTACACTTCCACTGGGCTAATCCGACCCAATTCTGGGTCGGTGTTTTAAGACTTTTGGGCTCGCTATATTAATCTATAAGCTATTGACCGAAACGGAGTGCCGTATTGTTGTCATTCGCCGATCAGGGACGATAATCGGCGAGACTCAAAATCTTCGACCTTCCGAAGCTAGCGTCGTCGCGGATACGAAGAGCGCTGCTGGGTTTATTTAGCCTTTGCCATCTTCAACCCAAAAAACCCTAACTGTTAGTTCTTCATAAAACCCTAATTGAATCGGGAGTCGAAAGATGGGGAAGAAGCAGCACAGCAAGGATCGAATGTTCATAACCAAAACGGAGTGGGCCACCGAGTGGGGCGGCGCCAAATCCAAAGAGCTTCGCACTCCATTCAAACGCCTTCCGTTCTATTGCTGCGCGTACATACTAATCACTCTCCACTGCATATATTACGTGTACATGTTGTACTAATTGTGTTTATTGAATGCAGCCTCACTTTTACTCCTTTCGAAGATCCAGTGTGCACGGAAGATGGTAGCGTATTTGATATAATGTTAGTTTTTCTCTCTCTGTGTGTGATTTGGGCCTTATTCATTTGTAATTGATCTCATGGCGTAGTTTGATTTTTGGGTTTGGAAATTTGTGTGCAGGAACATAACCCCTTACATAAGAAAGTATGGGAAACATCCAGTTACTGGTTCTCCTTTGAAGATGGTGGATCTTATCCCACTCACTTTCCATAAGAATCATGAAGGTTTGTGCTGTCTTCCTTTTTTTTTTTAATTATTGGGTTTATTCAAATTTTTTTAATTATTGGGTTTAAAATAGATTCACTTCTTAACCTTTGAACATACTTGTTTATTTATTTCTAATTTGCAATGCAGGTGAGTATCACTGCCCGGTGCTGAATAAGGTTTTTACTGAATTTACGCATATTGTAGCTGTGAAGACGACAGGGAATGTGTTCTGTTATGAGGTCAGTTTATGTTTTATGTTGATACGAGCAATATTAACTTAAATATCTTGGTCCTCTTTGTTTATTCTGTTGCTCCGTATCTTTAGGCTATTAAAGAATTAAACATCAAGACCAAGAACTGGAAGGAACTCCTCACCGACGAACCATTTTCTAAGGAAGACCTGATAACTATTCAGGTAACTGAGATCTATGTGATTGTGTTTACGTGTTTCACTTATACTTGTTGATGTGCACTACCACGTGTTAAGCATGTTTATCTATGTGGGTATGGTTGCAGAATCCTAGCGCACTTGACAGTAAAGTTACTGTGGATTTTGATCATGTCAAAAAAGGTTTGAAAGTTGATGATGAAGGTAAGCTTTATCCTTGTTTGACATTGTTTGTTGAATTTTGCTGTTTTTATTTTGTAATATGATTTTGATTTATCATTGTTTCTTTCAGATCTAAAAAGTTCAGATCCAACCTATAACCTAAATATATATGGAGACATCAAGCAGATGCTAGAGGAGCTTGGAACTGAGAAAGGAAAGCAAACTGCACTTCATGGAGGAGGTGGTGACAAGGCACAGACTGAAAGGGCTGCTGCGCTAAAAGCAATTTTGGCTGCAAGGTCACGTATTAAGGAGGACGCAAAATCAGATTCAAATGGGGAAACAAAAGGCTCTAAAACATTTAGTGTTGTAGATGCTGCATCTGCTTCAGTACATGGAAGAAGTGCTGCAACAGCAAAAAGTGCATCAAGCGATAAGACAGCTGCTCGGATAGCCATGCACATGGCTGGTGAGAGGACTCCTGTAAATGCAAAAATGGTTAGTTTTCATGATTTTGAATTTCATTTTGCCCCAAAATCAGATAATATGATACCAACAAATGATCACTTTGGCAACTCAAATTCAATATACCTCTGGAGGGCTTCTTGACCTTACTTTTTAGCTGACGCTTTCTAGCTGACTTGATTGCTTGGGTTGGTTCACTCTGTGTAATTTCAGTGTTGGTGGGAACCTGAATATTGTTTACACGTGATGTTATCATCAAAGTGATTTTCTTTATTATTGATTTTACTTCAGGAGCATGCTTCCAGGTGCATGCCTTTAATAATGAGTTTTTAAACTAGTTTTTCTAACCATAAGACAGACTAAAACATATTCTGTTTTGACATGAGAATTGTTTTCAGGTAAAGAGCCGTTATACAACTGGTGCTGCTTCACGATCCTTTACTTCTACTGCTTTTGATCCTGTTACCAAAAATGAGTTTGAGTACATCAAAGTTGAGAAAAATCCCAAGAAGAAAGGTTATGTTCAGCTGCATACAACTCATGGTGATCTGAACATTGAGTTACACTGTGATATAGCACCAAGGGCATGTGAGAACTTTATAACACTTTGTGAACGTGGGTACTACAACGGAGTAGCGTTTCATAGGAACATCAGGTATAAGCATGCTAGTGACTTTGATTATATTATACGATACGATATTTTCTTGGCTTTTGGAATTGGGATCCTATTAGAACATGCACGTTGAATAGGTAATTTCAATTTTGTTCAGGAATTTTATGATTCAAGGTGGTGATCCTACTGGTACTGGGAGAGGAGGCAAATCTATTTGGGGAAAACCTTTCAAGGATGAGGTAAATTCCAAGTTGCTTCATTCCGGAAGGGGTGTTGTTAGTATGGCAAACAGTGGGCCCCACACCAATGGTTCACAGTTTTTCATCCTCTACAAGTCAGCAGTTCATTTGAACTTTAAACATACAGTATTTGGTGGAGTTGTTGGTGGCCTGACAGCATTAGCTGCAATGGAGAAAGTTCCTGTTGATGATAATGACCGACCTCTGGTATACTACTCTGCATTCATCTTAGATTTTTTGTTGCTGTATCAATATAGATTATTGGCATGTGATATTTGATTGGTTGTTTAGCCAGCAATTGGTAATTATTGTACATATCTTGTTTTTTTTTTAATGTTAAAAGTACATATTGAGTTTCTGGGCAGACTTCGAATTGTATTTGATTTTATTGTAATATACAAAACAAATTTACACTCATACTTTTCTTCATGTCTCTCGTGTTTGTGTTTGTTTTTCTATCAATTTTGCAGGAGGAGATCAAGATAAATAGTGTTACAGTATATGTAAATCCTTACAACGAACCTGACGAGGAAGAAGAGCAGGAGAAGGTCAAAGATGAGCAAGATGCAAAGGATGCAGAAAATGTCAGTTTTTTGCCCTTGTATTTTTCAATCTTCTGTTTAAAGTTGCTGATTTTAATTGAGCATGACATGAGTATGGTTCGTTTGTCAACGTACCAGGACAAGGTTGGCTCATGGTATAGCAATCCGGGTACAGGAACAACAGAATCTGGAAATGGTGGTGGTGGTGGTGTTGGAAAGTATTTGAAAACAAGGAATGCTTCAACTGAAGCTGGAGCCATTGAAAATGGTTCAACTATGATTGCTGTGGCAAAGAAAAGAAAAATAGGAGCTTTAGCGACAGAGTTTAAAAACTTCTCTGGGTGGTGAGGAATCTTGAATCTTGTACTGCGGGCATGTAAAATTAGTCAGTAATGTATCAGTGGCCCTGTAAAATATTCTTGAGAAGAAATGAAACCAGAATTGTAAAATTTTGAGTCAGCACTTTTCAGAGAGGGAATTGTTTTAAAGTTTGCATTTACAGTAGGGTGTACAAGCCAGGAATAGTTGAGTTCTGATCGATTGCAGAGATTTACAATTGCTTTCGCTCAATGTCTCTCCATCCCATAAGTTTCTGCCTGAGATGTTTAAAGGGAAGGAGGATATTACAGTGGCAACTTCCTTTTTCTGTTGCAGCGTTTGCATATAGAATCATTATTTTGACTGTGAATTGTCATATTCTCATGATGGATTCTCTGGACCATTAGCTGTTTCCTGACCAATTTCATCTCTGGATTCACTTCAGGATTCTTGCCTTCTCCTTTATGAAGTTTTATCATTTACCAAACTATAATTTCACCTCCTTCGATACATTTGACAAAGCTGTGTTAAACCATTTTCGCTTTTAAGGATCAATTAACTATTTTCCTGCTTTATCAACTCTATGCTGAGCAGCTGTTTAAAATTTGGGGTTAGAGTTTTGCCTTTCACAAAGGACCTATCCGGCTCGAGCGGGAATTAGTCTGGATGTGGATGGCTTAAAGGTATCTTCCTATAGTTGAGACCCGTCTATGACACCTCGTGGACAACCAAAAAAAAAATCTATGCTGATCTAGTGCTGCAATTCTGAGGTATTAATTCACTCAAAAAAAGATTCTGCAAAAACTCAAAATAGCTTGAAAACTATAGGTGTTACTCCACATCAGAAATATAATCGGACTAGAGATGATTGTTCATATTATTCTGTTCTATAAAAATCTACACATTTAATAAGTGGTGTTTACAAAAATTGGACGACTAGGATCGTACCGGAACAAAGAGCACCAAAGTTAGGAACAGTTGATCTTACGCTCATCAAAATACAATTAGTCAAAGTCAACTTTCTAACAATAGTATGGCAGTGCAGAACAAGAACACGATAAAAGGTTAAAAGCTAATTAAAAGGCCTGAAATGACAATTAAAATCAATCATTGAAAAGGATCAATGTGTTTTTGTATTGGTTTTATTTTATTTGAAAAAGATGGAGGACTTACTTTAATTATTTTCTTTGGGGTTGGTTATAATGTCCCACTCTAATTATTATTTTAATTATTTTAATCAACTTTCTGATTCGATTTATTTTAATAACTTTAGTTGTTAAAAATCGATCAATTTATTAATTAAATAAAGTCAATCTCTTTTAATCATATTTTAAATTCTTTAATTTTATTTAATTTTTAGCTAACTTTAGGATGATCTAATATCAGTTAAATTTTTAAACCTTAAATTTTGTATCTTACCAATTTAACTTTCGATCTGATTTTTAAATCATTGAATATACCAAATTGAAAAAAGATTTATAGTATAGTTGAGGAAGTGACGTTATATCCACAACGATGATTTTTTTATTAATAGTTAGGCCTACAAGACTCTTAATTTATTTTTTGAGAAATAACACCCTCTTAATTTATGCTAGTAGCTTTCATTTCTTTTAATTTTTAAATTTTATGAAAAATGTAAAACTTATTTTTGTTTTATGTTTTTCATAATATGATTTACTATTCATTAAGTGTATACTACTTAATTATTTAATATTATTTGATATAATTAATTTGGTTATCCCATTATTTTAACTAAAAAAATATTTTCAAGGTACATAAATATGAAAACTTTAAATTTTTTCTAAAATATATTAATAAATTTAAATTATAGAGTTTAGAATTATTTATAAGATGATAAATAGGTACTTGCTTTTCTAGTGAAAGACTTTTTTTTTTGGCTACTAACGAACAGAGAAGGTAAAGAAATTTAAGCTCGCAGAATATCAATTCTCTCACGATTCTTCGCAAGAAGAGGATGTAATTGAACCGGAGGGTCATCACAATAAGTAAGTCTCTGAGGTAATGAATATGCCAAGTCAACAAGTTGATCCGCGTAACGTTTAACTTTGTGGCAGATATTCTTAATATCAACAATCTAGTGAAAAAACATGTATTTTTTTTTTTTTTGCTACTAACGAATAGAGAAGGTAAAGAAATTTAAGTTCACAGAACACTGATTCTCTCACGATCCTCCACAAGAAGAGGATGTAATTGAACCGGAGGGTCTTCACAATAAGTAAGTCCCTGAGGTAATAAATGCGTCAAGTCAACAAGTCGATCCGCGCAGCGGTTACCTTCACGACAGATATGCCTAATATCAACAATCTTAAATGAGTTGTAGCTAACAATTTAGGTCTTACATGCATATATGGCCTCTCCATTAGACAAGGGTTGCATATTATAGTACCTTTTCAGATATTGCGTTTCAGTGAAACTTTTAACGAGTGGTGGTTGTTGTCGCTGTTATGTGCATATAATAAATTAACCATTCAATCCTTTCTGTTTTTCTTTTAACTTTTGGAACAGCGAGTACATGACAAAGAGATCGTGTGAGTACATATTTTGGGAAGTATAGTTTTACCATATCCATTACTATAACTTTGATAGCTTAACTTGAATGGAGATGTCTGAAGA
>JAOTAX010000196.1:28605422-28621004 GCA_025629825.1 Erythroxylum guanchezii
AGCTCACAGAACATTGATTCTCTCACGATCCTTCACAAGAAGAGGATGTAATTGAACCGGAGGGTCTTCACAATAAGTAAGTCTCTGAGGTAATAAATGCGTCAAGTCAACAAGTCGATCCGCGCAGCGGTTACCTTCACGACAGATATACCTAATATCAACAATCTTAAATGAGTTGTAGCTAACAATTTAGGTCTTATATGCATATATGGCCTCTCCATTAGATAAGGGTTGCATATTATAGTACCCTTTCAGATCTTGCGTTTCGGTGAAACTTTTAACGAGTGGTGGTTGTTGTTGCTGTTATGTGCATATAATAAATTAACCATTCAATCCTTTCTGTTTTTCTTTTAACTTTTGGAACAGCAAGTACATGACAAAGAGATCGTGTGAGTATATATTTTGGGAAGTATAGTTTTACCATATCCATTACTATAACTTTGATAGCTTAACTTGAATGGAGATGTCTGAAGAACACGAGTTCCCCCAAACTCAGTTCTCTAGACATACAATACAAGAAAACAAAGCAAATTCACACATGAAAATCTCTTAATCATTAGTTGAGGAAATCAAGGACAAGAAGCAACAAGCAAGACATTTGCCAAATAGAAGAAAACAAAAGATATGCAGAGCTAATTTAGCTGAGCATACAAAAGTATAAAGCTAGACATACCCACTTATCTATTCTGGACCACTGACCCAACCTGCTCTTATGGTCTTCCATTGTGGAATTACACAACTATGTAGAAATATAGGCATAGACTTGTACACCAACAAACCCTCTGCAAGACATACCCACTTATCTATTCTGGACCACTGACCCAACCTGCTCTTATGGTCTTCCATTGTGGAATCACACAAGTATGTAGAAAATGCTAAAATATATGCATAGACTTGTACACCAAAGACGCTCTCTCTTTCTCCCTACGTATGCGGGCCAATCAAATATGTAATGTGATGACGTTGTTCTACAGAGAATTTAAGGTTTTAGGTAAGGACAAGAAAGTGAAGACAACAAAAGATCAAGTTGTGTATAATGCGGTAGTGGGTGCAATGATATTGAGCAGACTTGGCTATGAATACAAGGCAAGTCAAGTGAGTTGGGAGATTGTATGACATGAAATTGGAGAAGATAGAGGAGCTAGCTAATTATAGTTTGGTTGTAAAATATAGATACTACGAAATGGATTGAAGAGTGAGTGATGTAGGCTTGAAAAGTGAACAACCATGGCCTAGATTTTGAATAAGGGAAATTATCAACATTTTAATAATTGGACTGAATAAAGTTAAACTGGTAAAATAAGAGGTTTATGATTTAAAAGGTTTAATCGGTATTAGATCATTATAAAATCGGTTAAAAATTAAATAAAATTAAAGAATTTAAAATATTATTAAAAGAGATTGTCCTTTGTCTATTGAGAAATTTTAAATTTAATTGAAAAAAGAAATTGTTAAATAAAAATTAATTAATTTATAAGAATTTATTAATTTATGAAAATTAACTGATTAATTAATAAATTAATCAATTTTTAATAATAAAAAATTGATCCGAAAAATTAAAAAAAAAAGTTGAACTTGTTCGGATTGGTTGAATTTTTTTAAGTATTAGAAATTATTATTATTATTAGTATTACTTATTATTATATGACATAAATAGGTGATGCATGGTTTAATGTTGGAGTATAAAATAAGGAAAAAGAGTAGGGAAGGGAAAGGAATTTTGGCAGAACTTGAAGAGGGACTGGAGGCAAAGGAATGTATTGGGAAGCGGGTTTACTGGTGATATGCACGCCGGCCGGCAGCTTTACTAATTACCAAACCACCATCTCTTTCTAAGCCTAACTGGCACGCCTGCACCTCACTATCCACTAAAACCCATATCAAACTCTTCCATGTAGCTCTCTGGAACTTTTGCTGTTACCCAGAGCTACATGTGGATGAGATCTGTTCCAACTTATCTCATCATAAATGTTTCTGTATAATAAGCGAAACAGGTTTAGGTATCTTTCCATTATCTTTGTTATACTTCGATATTGCTAAACATTAGCCACTTCAAGCCTAACTTCGATGTCTTTTTTGAGTTCCAGTCAAACAGTATTACTCAATTCTCTCTCTTTCCTAGGTTATGATATGCTACTTTAAGTAATAGAGTAAAGAATGTTGAACTATGCAAGTGAAACCCAATGGCCCACTTCCTACATTCTCATCGATCACACAAAAGAAAAGGTCATTTATACTCTCGTATGGATTCCTCTACCCTTTATCAGACTCTCTCCGTCTCTCTCTTTTTTCTATCTATTCCTCTTCCAGTCTTAATTATCAAAAGTTCCATGGCTTAACCCAACTTGCAGTGTAGAAATCCAACTTGAAAGAAAGATCCTAACTTTAATCATTTCTCTACCCCAATTCCACAGTTTTCCTTCCTTCCAACGAAGATCATCAACCCAGATGTTTTATGTTTGATGTGGGTCTCTGTATCTGTTAAATGGATGCCTTGTTTAGGTTAGTCAGTCTTCAACAATCTGATCAGTCTTTCAATTCTACAAGCAGAACCTCAAGTAGCTCCAGATCCTCGAGACAAAATCACAGTAACCATCATCGCTACCGACAAGAAGACGAAGAATGCTTCAACTTTTTCATGGATGAAGAAGACTTCTCTTCGTCTTCTTCTAAATATTACTATCCTTATCACCATCAACAACAACAACACACCCCCACATCAACCCCCACTAACACTAGCACCCCCACCACTGCTCAACCTCCTCTCGACTCCACTGATTTCATTTCCTCTCCTTCTTGTGAAATCAACTTGGAATTCTCCGGAAAGTGGTCCACGGATGTCCTCCTGGAAGCTGCTCGTGCCATCGCCGATAAGAACAGTGCTCGTGTCCAACATTTGATGTGGATACTCAACGAACTTGGCTCTCCTTATGGTGACACAGACCAAAAGCTTGCCTTTTACTTCCTCCAAGCTTTATTCAGCCGCGTGACTGACGCCGGCGAGAGGTTTTACCGTACTTTACAGTCATCATCTGATAAAACATGCTCTTTTGAGTCCACGAGGAGAATGATATTGAAATTTCAAGAGGTGAGTCCTTGGACTACTTTTGGTCACGTCTCTTGTAATGGTGCAATAATGGAAGCTTTTGAAGGTGAAAGTAAGTTGCATATTATTGATATTAGCAACACATATTGCACCCAATGGCCAACTTTGCTCGAAGCTCTCGCGACTCGCAGGGTTGAGACATCAGAGCTCAGGCTAACCTCCGTCGTGACTTCCAAAACCAGTGTAGTTACTCCAAGCAATGGAGGGTTAGCTGCAGTTCGAAAAGTAATGAAAGAAATTGGAAACAGAATAGAAAAGTTTGCTAGGCTCATGCGTGTTCCATTTAAATTCAACATCATACACCACGCAGGTGATCTAAGTGACCTAAACTTCGCTGAATTGGACATCAAAGACGATGAAGCTTTGGCCATCAACTGTATCGGAGCTTTGCACTCGATCACTTCTGTTTCCACTCACAGAGACTATGTTATATCGACTTTCAGAAGATTACGGCCAAGAATCATCACTATCGTAGAAGAAGAAGCTGATCTCGAGGTGGGTGTTGATGGGTTAGAGTTTCTTAATGGTTTTCATGAATGCTTGAGATGGTTTAGGGTTTACTTCGATTCATTAGACGAGAGCTTTCCAACAAGAAGCAACGAAAGATTGATGCTTGAAAGAGCAGCAGGGAGGGCTATGGTTGACCTAATAGCATGTCCACCATCAGAGTCTGTGGAACGAAGGGAGACGGCGGCGAGGTGGTCGGGACGGTTGCATGCCGGAGGCATCATTCCGGTGGTCTTCAGCGACGAGGTGTTGGACGATGTACGCGCCTTGTTAAGGAGGTATAAGCCGGGTTGGTCAACGACAAAATGTGAATATGGTGGAATCTTCCTGTGTTGGAAGGACCACCCTGTTGTGTGGGCTAGTGCTTGGAGGCCTTAATGATCATGAGAGTTTCTTATCTTTTTCTCTTTTTTTATTTCTGATTTTTGATTAAGGTAAAAGTTTACACGTGTGAAGAGTTCCTTTAGCACGTGCATGGAAGTGATGACGTGGGGGGATGGTATTGGCTGGATTAAGGAGAGAGTGGGGAAGGAATTCTTTATGATTCCAATTATCATTTTTCAAATAATTAGTAAAGTTATTTCTTTGTAACGGCAAAGTAATAGGTTTAAGTCATGAAAATAACATTTTTATAAAAATAAAAAATCTATGTATAATTATTGATAATCTTCTTTCAATCCTTACAAAACCAGGGATCTTATACACTGAAACAACCTATTAACTTCTAAATAACGTGATCTTAATTACACTTCGAATATTTTCATTTATATATATAAAAAACGCCTTATAGTTTTATCATTAAATAATTGATACATTGAATAAAATTCTTTTATATTATAATTCAAGTCAAAATTTTTAATTTACTTAATTTAGAATTTTGAGTAGGGCAAATTGAAGTTATATCAAATTTTAAATTTTATAATTTTTATGGGAAAAAATCATTTTTTTTTTGGATAAAATTAAAAGCTTTTCTTTAACTTCATAATTTTGACTTCCATTACATGTTGACTCATGGCTTTGCTTACAATTTATACAAAAGGCTGGTATAAAATGACCTTATTAGGGAGTATTTTGGTATGGCCTAACCAAATTTAAGTATTTAATCCCGATTTCTTCACTTCTTTAATAATTTAGGGTTTTTCTTTACACTGATTAAGACATTTGGCCCTCAAGAGATGTGACTTAATGGTTGAGAGCGAGGCTTGACTTCGGTTATAAGTTGCATCTGTTTGGCCTACCTGTGGGGTGGTATCCTAGTTGAGCCCTCGAAGAGATTTGACCGCTTGACCTGTCTATGGAATTTCTTTGAATTCAAAAAAAAGAGAAAAGGACATTTGGAGTGGTCCATAAGGGTCTCTCCCAATATCTTTTTTAGTGTTGCTCTTCACATCTCAAATGACCTTAACATTACCCCACTTCTCCTCTACCTTTTTTTTTTTTTGGTCTTCCCTTTTAAATATTCATACTCTTTGCAGTCTCATTGTGTTAATATAATGAATATAATAGAAATATCAATCAGCATGGTGTTTAATTAAATAACGTGCCCATGTCTCACTCGACAATAACATTTAGCCTAAACTTTACTTTAAAATTTAAGGCTTGTATTTGAACTCTTTTAATAAAAAATCGAACAAAAAGTTAAACTTGTAAGACAATTAGGTTCAAAGTTTAAAAGATTCGACAGGTATTAGATTATTATAAAACTAGTTAAAAATTGAATAAAATTTAAAAAGAGATTATTAAATAAAAATTAATTAGTCTATTTTAGTTTATAATAACTTATTAATTTAAGAAAATTAACCAATTAGTTTTTAACAAAAAATTTATAAAAGTAGATCGAGTCAAAAAATTAGTCGATTCAAAATTTTTACGATTGAACCAGTCAAACCACTTGAATTTTTTAATTATTTCTACTCCATGATTGATAGGCTGCTATCTCTGGTTCACAGTCAAAGAAGAAATTGACCGATAAACATAAAGATAGAAGACATAGCAGTCCTTCTCTGTAAGTGGATGACTTTTTCATGCTTTGAAACATCCTTTATACTTTTTTTGTACGTTGTATCAAATCTTTCACTTTCAAGATCGTAGCTGATACTCATAAGATATGTTCTTATGAAGAAATTAGAAAAAAAAAAAAAAGAAAAAAAGAGAGCTAACTTTAACTTAACTTTGTTCAATAACTCAACATGAGGTTTTTGCAAAGATTGGAAACTCTTAATTTAAGTTGTTCTTATCATCTAATCAGCTATTTAATTGTATAAGTGAGAGTTGAGCCCTGCTAACCACTCTGCTTTAAGGTCAGAGTATATATCATACATGGTGTCATAGAGTTTGCTGATCTAAGGCATTTCTTTGCTATACCAATATATTTGGCCGACTAAAACTGCCACTTATAGTTTAACATCATACTGAGCGATCAACAGAAAGAACACAAATTTTGATGATTTAACGTTAGGACAAACCGCGTCTTGCAGAATGTGTTTGAAAAGTCTGCTGCTGCTTTTGCTTTTGACCAACTAAAGAAACAAAAAATCTCGCAGAAGATGGAAGCAAAGCAGAGGCAATTTGGTCCCTTCTCTTGCTATTCTCTCCAAGCAAAAACCCAATCCATCTTTTGCCAGTCCTCCAACTTGAAACAATTTGGCAGTTGGCACTGACATTGTTCTGAATACCACTTCTGATTCATTTATATATCTTTTTATAAGTACTTACTTAAATTAGAGTTTTATAACCTTGTAAAAGAAGTTCTAAAATGCATTTAAATAAAGTATCATCTACCATGCTATTCATTGAATTGTGCCAAGTCCAGTCAGTTGGATTTCCTGATAATATGCGAAGATACAGAAGTTCATGCCATGTTGTGTCTACTTGATCCAGCAGCAAAGCTTCAGAAACCTCAAATTTGTTCCAGACTGGAATCAAATTGGAATGTAGCAGCTTAAACCTGAAGGATTGTAAAAAATTAATCCTTGCTTTAGAGAGTCTATATAGTGGGAAGATAACCTTTTGCATCTGACACTCATGACTATAACTATCAAACTAGTTAATTTACCCCTGCAAGAATGAGATGGTAACGCATAAGAGAGCTGGCCTTTTCAAAGCTAATATTAGCATCACTTGAACAAAGAGAGATGTTGGTTAAAAGCAAATGCTTTTAAAGAAAACCTATACCTGTGAAAGAATTAGCAAATGCCATTACATATTATACACTAAAACTGCTAACAATCATGTCATTTAAGAACACTCAACCCATAAGGAAGCTTCCACTTCTTATGCCAGTAGATTGTTACTCTTGGCCAAGCTGGGAATCCAAAATTGTAATCAAGCGTTTCATCAGCCAGCCCCCCAACTATCAAGGGCAACCACACATACCGTGAGTCCCTCAAATCAGATGGATTCCACCGATCCGCCATGAAAATGAACAAACCAGGCAATCCTGGTAAAGGTATTACAAAAGTGCTTTGTGCAAAATAAGTTGTCAGTCGGAATACCTTGTTCCCTCCACTGCAAGGGTTTCCCATAGTCTCCCATGGACCCATAATTGAATGGGCTGCATGAGCTAGGGCCTTATTTGGTGCCCAGCCACTGCACCCTGATGTGATCATGTAGTACACTCCTTCATGTTTAAAGATAGCCGGGGCTTCCCGGCGTTTTCCAACAAGAATTTTCCTCATAACATGTGTGACATCAAGATAATCTCCAGTGAGAGGTCCAATGTGGAGTTCACTATTGACCTCAGAGGAATATATGAGATAGGCTTCACCATTATCATCTTTAAATATTGTCATATCCCTGCTGTCAAACCCATGCGGCCGTTTGCTGTATAGGTAATCAAAAGGACCAGTTGGGTGATCACTTACAGCAA
The DNA here is from genome assembly GCA_025629825.1 of Erythroxylum guanchezii. Taxonomy (NCBI): domain Eukaryota; kingdom Viridiplantae; phylum Streptophyta; class Magnoliopsida; order Malpighiales; family Erythroxylaceae; genus Erythroxylum; species Erythroxylum guanchezii. The sequence continues at coordinate 28,612,904 of JAOTAX010000196.1, forward strand.
CACCAACAGCAGCTTTGGTGTAGTTGACATCATCAATGTGCATCCACATTACATACTTCCCTGTCTTTTCATTATATATAACCTTTGGCCTCTCAAGTACGTTGGATTTGTAAAGGTCGTGGGCTTCATTTGTCTCTTCTGCTGCAAGCACTATGCCCTCGTTTCTCCAGCTCCACAGGTCCTTAGAGGAGTAGCAACCAACTCCTATAATGTCAACCTAAACCAAAGTTCATAAAAGTCCATATTTACTTCATCAAGGACTTAAATTTCATGCTATATACATGGTGAAAACAAGAATAATAGTAATACACGACATTATTAAGAACGCTAAGCTCAGGTACACAGAAAAAGTATTTTCTTCGTAGAAAAAACTTAACGATAACTATACACTTTGTAGGAGACTAAAAGAAAACTTTCCGATATCATACTTTAAATATTAACGCTTGAAAGTGCATTTTGATGTCCTAGGCAAAAAGGAAAGTGCATTTTGATTTGACTCACATGTACATATGTGTTAAAAGAATCATTTCAAAAATTTTCAAAATCCAATGGAAATGCCTAAACTCACACAGTCCAGAACAACCACTTTGAAGAATATGAATGAAGTTTCTATGCATGATAAAAGTAATTAGCTAGCAAAAAGATTTTCTCTACTCAGTAGCACTACCTGCTGGTATTTTGCCTATCCATGTTGGGAGAGAGTTCTGAAAATTAAAGACGAACTTACTTAACTGATTTCTGAAGCTTTGGACTGGAAGAACAAATATTGGTGCCACTTAATCCACTCAAACTGCAACTTATCCAGGAACTAGTTTCTTAAAAAGAAAAATGGAAATATTGACATCTTGAATTAGAAAAACAGAAGGATAGAAGTATTTAATCTAAGGCATTGTACCTATTAGTCAATTCTGCAGGACAAAAATGTTTTCCGGTAGGACTTCTAGGATACTATGCAAGGAAATAAGGGTATCAAATTAATAATTAACCCTTTCATGGACTTAGATGTAGATCAAATAGTTCATTTGCATACTGAACTGAAATAAATATATGACCTTGAACAGAAATATTGACATCAGATTGTTTTTCCGGTCTTTCCCATCATATTCAATTTCCCCAAAGTATGCAATTACTACCACAAACAAATCAAAAAGGCACTCAGAGTTATACAACTCGATACCAGCAACTTCTAGCGAACCATTATATCATCACTAGCTCAACTACCCAGTCAAAAAAATAGTGGTTGATGTAAATTTTGTTATATCTGTTTTCCAGCACATGGAAGCTAAAACCAATAAAAAGAACAAAACCGTATTCCAAAATCAATCCTACCAAGATTATAGATAACAAAAATCAGACCAGTATCAAGTATTAATAGGATTAGTTCTCTACTCGAAGTTATAAGCTAACCATCAAAGTTGGTATTAACTTGGTGAATTGTCAAACGAAGTATACACTGTTAGGAGTTAAAAAAATTCACTTCCAATACAAAACAGCATGGTTTCAAGGAATTTCATGACCCAGAATCAACTGTGCAGATATTCAAAGAAGATTGACATTTATACTCATCTATAATTTCTATAATATTTGATGAATCTTAATCAAAAGAGCATACGGTCACATGATTGCTAATCAATTGTAATGGCCCACAAATTCAAAGAACATGGACCAATGAAATTTCCACTCACAGCTGCAATTTCTATATCATATTTTCATAGAGGAAAATGATCGTCAGAAACTGGCAACAAAATATGGTAAAATGAATATGTAGCACTCACTCGTGCTGCTGCTTTTTTATGAGCATGATATGTTGGTCCATCTTTGTACTCTCCATACCAATAATATGTCCTAGACTTTTCATCATACAGGATGCCCCCTCCATGAGCTTGAATCGGGTTCCCATCTGTATCCAACCAAATCCTCCCAGGGTGATAGTAGGAACTATCATTGCTAGCACTCTTCGTTGGACCTATAGCAGCTTTCTTGCCAGGAAAGAATACACGCCTAAGTTGCGAATTCTCATCAAGAAATTCATCAATCAGTGTGGTTGCCCTTCTAGACTGTCTTTTTGCTGTACGTGGTGATCTTTTCCTAGGTGGGGGAATTTTAATGTTCTCCTGTTCCACTTCTTTAAGGTCACAAATTGCTGGATTATGACCCGCCCGAAACTGAACATCTCCACCTTTTCCACCATTGTGGTTGACAAGGGAGTACAGATGATTTAAAAGTAGAAATCCCACCAAACTCCAAACCACTGTAGATAATGAGCATCTGCTCCCTGCAATGCAAAATTAAAAGTTGTTGATTTCTATATTTGTTCTTTACTCTCATTTTCTTTCCTCTTTTACCTCCAAGGCAACACTGCATTTAAACGTATGCAACACGCGGAGATCCAATTAACTGGACCAAATACGTGTCACAACAAAAGTGCTCCATATTTGTTCATGACATGGTCAGAATGCTCAGAGCAAACGAGAAGTAGAAAGATTCATGCTAGGAATAAATTAATAATTTCCATTTAGAACTTTCAATGGCAACAAACTGGAAAATGTTTTTCCCATAAAAGTCAAAACTTTCCCAATCATCAGGTACTTTCCATGATACATAAACAAATAGCAGAACTGGCAGTACTATTATTTCAGCAAAAGTTTATCAAAAATGATCCCATCATTCCCATATCAATCTAACGTGTTCAAAGATATCTCAGAGGTAGTTCTATCCCAGATGGTAGATCAACTAACAAACCCATATGAATGATTTAGGCTCCCTCTCCCAACCACCCACCCCCTCTGATTTCTCAAGCCATGTTGATATTAAATCATTTCAGAAACATCATAAAAAAAAATGTAGTCGAATATGCAGGAGAAAACCAAACACGTAATAAAGCAACAGCCAAGTGCCAAAGTCAAACAACTGACCTGGCAAGAACCGAACCATGAGGAGAGCTAAATTTTCAGAGATGAGTTTAACAGAGGATGCTCTTCATAGTTCGAGCAACGAACGAACTCAATGAAGTGAAAAATCCACAGCCCAGTTCACACGTACCATCCAACATGAACAAAGAGGCTCTCATCTGACAAGCCCCCAACAAAAAGGTCAAAAGCAGAACAGAAGCAGAGATTGAAGTTGGGTATTACTTGATTTTGCTGGTTCAATATGGATCTAGGGGCGGTTGATGAAAGGTGACGATGACTTGAGAACAAAGTTGCTGTCTTTGTCTCTCTTATCCATGTGTGCGAGACAACGTTTGTTGGGAGATGACGGCTCTTTGACTTCTCTCACTCTTAATACGATTTGTCTCAAACTCGGAAGATTTCGTGTCCGCTTTAATAACGAGGGCATATGGAAGTTTGGAGATCGGAAAATTTGGAAATAAGGACATGTACAACCTGTCCCATTAAAATTTTACACTAAATCTACTATAAAAAAGAATAAGGCTCTTTCTCTTTAGCACTTTTTGGCCACGAGGAAGGAAATGGGGATCCTGTGATGGCGGAGGCACTTGCTCTTTTACAATGTTTGTTATTTGCTCGTGATGGCATGTTATAGGCAGGTTCTATTTTTACTGATAGCCAACTTCTTATTAGTGCTTTGAACTCCAAGTCTTTAGATTTTTCCTATTTTGGTCTTATCATTTCGGACTGTAAGGATATCCTTTGTACTAGAGACAATATTTCTGTAACTTGGGTTAGGCGTTCGGGGGATAAGGGAGCCCACTCTCTTGCTCGGGCCTCTGTTCTCTATAGTCGCTTTCAGGTGTGGTTGGATGTACCTGATTATATCTTGAACCATTATTCCTCGAGATAATTGCTATTCTCTCGTTTCAAAAAAAAAAAGAATCTTTTCACATTAAGTTTAGTGTTATTTCAATCATTTTGCACTAGGGTGTTCATACTAAAATAATCTGATCTGTTCATAAATAATCTGAACCTGAACTTGAATATTAGGTTCGACAATTTCACGAACCTGAACCTAAAGAATCTATAGGATGAGTTAACTTATTTTTAAGTTCAGTTCTCAAAATAACCAGAAGCTATTCACATCAATATATATGATAAAAAATTATAAAAAATTGGTGAAAACAAATACAAATTATTCATAAAAGTATGCATATAAAATCTATCAAAGATTATTCCAATATGTTAAAATCAAGCAAATTAAAAATAAGTCAAACAATGTCTTATAAAAGATCCATTCTAGAGAAAAAAAGATAAATTATTAAACAATTATTCTTCAAATAGGATGGCAGGATGATCCATTGTTATACATGAAGCCACATTTGTAGAAAATAAAGAATAAAAGAATTAGACTCGTTATTTCTTTTTTAATTAAAAAAGAATTTTTTATTTATTTGTAGATTAAAACAAGGTAAAGTAAATTAGATTACCTGATTCAATTTGCTCAAGTTCTTCAAGTCTCTCTTTCCCATAAAGAAAAGCTTGTGATTTTCTCAACCAATATTGTCCACAAACAAGAGCCTCCACCATCTTTGAAGTAAGAGAGCTACGAAATGAATCAAGCACTCGACTTTCTGTACTAAAAGCCGACTCAGATGCAACAGCGAGAGAACGAACTGCTCTACTAGATCTCATTGATTAAAAAATAATAAAACTACTCTTCTAACATCATTAAATCTTATTTTATCATGTTAAAATAAAAATAAAAATAATAAACTAATAAACACAAAAAAGTATCATTTTTTATTGCAACTTAGTGTAAAAAATGCAATTAATATCATAGTTAAAACTTCAAATATTATATTATAAAAAGCGCGCAGTCGTATAAAAAAATACAATTCCTTAGTCTATTACTAAATCAACTCATTTTTCATTCATTTCTAATAAATAAAACTATGTTTGTATTTATACAAGACAATATTATTATATGCTTATTATTGATTAACTACTATATTATATATTTTTAAGAATCAGTATTGCTTGTTTGTTTAATGTTTATATCTCATAAATATCTAAGCTAATATATGTGCCTTAAAAAACTAAAATTCTAGGATTTCTTAATAAATATGTTTTACACTTATTAATTTCTTTAATTAATCTCCAAATGATTATATTATTTTAGTTAATGAATTTTTTCTATTAACAGATTAATACTTCGATCAATAACTTTGACACATATTAATTACTATTTGAATTAGAAGTATTGAGTGTTATGTATTAGTTGTTACTTATACTAGCAATGTTCAAGATTAACGTTTAATAACATAGAATTAAAATAGTTTTTTTTTCATTTTCTTCTTTTTTTCACTCAAGAATTAATATAGTGAAAACTAGTGAATTTATTATTATTAATATCCTCTTAAATTATATCTAAATATATGATAGATTTTTTGGATATTTCAGGTTCAAGTTTAAACATAAACATATAAATCAGATTCGGTTCGGTTAATTGTTATAGGTTCGGTTAACCTAGAACTACAAGCTAGAAACCTGAACCTAAACCTAAACCATGAACCTGATTTTTCAGGTTCGGTTTGAACCAAACCTGAACTCAGGTTCGGTTAACCTTATTTACAGGTTCAGTCTATGCGGTTCAGGTCCAGTTCACAGATCCACGGGTTTTCTTGAACACACTTATTTTGCACCAAATTTGGTGATCATGTATTTTCAAAAAATATTTAATAATAATTTAGTTATTAACTAAATTAATTTATATTTATACAATAAATTTTATTTATTTATTTATAAAAATAAAATAAAAGTATTATGTTTAATTAATATATATACTTTATATTAAATTAAAATTATTTAACATATATAATTAATAGTATTGCAACAAAAAATTAATAACAAACACAAAAATAATATTTTTATTGTACATTTAACTTCTAATCCTCTAAATTACCATATAGTTTCCACAAATGTTCAACCAGTACATTACAAAGTTCATAATGACCTTCTTTATCTTTAATTTGGTTATGTCTAGTAAGGAATTTTTAAAATATAATTATATCGTCTCTATTAATATTAATTTTAGGAATTAACGTTTCGCTCCAATCTAGTATGGCCGCTTGGGTATCATGTTCATCCTCAAATTTACTTTTTATTCTTAAAATATTTTATTAATGAATTTATAACACTTATAAATAATAATTATAAATAAATATTATAAATAAATTTAATATTATATTCAATATTAATGTCATTTTAAATGAGATCTTTGTAGTGATATATTTTGTGTAAAGTAGCATATATTTTAAATTTAATTGCTTAATAAATTATGAAAATAAATCAAATTGTGAAAAGGACGTAAAATGAATATGTAAATAAGAAAATAGTCAAAAATATTGTTTTAAAACTTTTGGTGCATGAATAGTAACACATCAAATTTAGTGTGTTAATATTCATTACACTAAAATTATGTCCAATTTTAGTGTGATCCTTCGAGTAAATTTATCACACCAAAACACCAAATTTTAGTGTGTTCCTTGTAGTGAATTTATCGTACCAAAACTGGTGTATTGGTTGGATATGGCCTAAGTCAGTTCAAGTTTTAATCCATTGTTCTCTACCTTGATCGCCCAAAAGTTATAAGTTGAATCAAGTTTTAATAAATTTTAATTTATTAAATTAAAATCACTATTAATTTTAATTTAATAAAAATATTCCATATATTTAAAGGTCTATTTATTTCATTACTCTTTTTATACCGAAACTAAAGTGAAAAGAGAAAATGTTTAAGGTTTTAAAAGTTGAACTGATATTATGCTTTCATAAAATCAATTAAAGTTTAAATAAAATTAAAGAATTTTAAAATTTGATTGAAATAAACCGTGCTTAATTTAAAGTTTAATTAGAAAGGAAGATTGCTAAATAAAAATTACTTGGTTTATTTTGGTTTATAAAATAGTTTAGTTTATAAAAATTAATCAGATCAAAAAATTTAAAATTGAATCAAAATTTGCCCAATTTAAGATTTTTACAGTTGAATCTGTCAAACTGGCCCTTATTTTAATTCAAGTTTGGTAATGATTTAAGTCATGCAAATATTAAGAGTAATGTATTTATTAATTGTTATAATTGTTACTAAATAAAATTTTAAATAATTATCATATATTTTATATCTTACATAAATTATTTAATAAATTAATAATTATTATAAAAATTAAATGATAGTTCTATTTCAAAATTAACATCTAAAGATATTTAAAAAATAACATGATGCTTACTAGTTTGCTTTCGTGGGATAGGCTCGTATCCATACTTTGACGTCCCTGCTAAGTTTTATCTCAAGTCATTGACAAATAACCTAAAGTCATCCATAACGAACCCAATTTCTTTAATTTTAAGTATATATCATTTAATAATTGTTATTGATTAATAATTATGATATTATTAATTATTAAATATTATTATTTATGTTATTATTAATTATAAAATATTACATGTTTTTATTAATTATTATTATTAATTAATAATTAGTTGTTAATTATGTAATTATTACTTTTTATTATTATGAACTATATTAGTCACAAATGTGCATGTTATTATTAATTGTTAAATATTATTAATTAATTATTAATTATTATTAAGTATATTCAGTATTATATTATTAATTATAAATTATAACATGTTTTTATTAATTCTTATTATTAATTAATTAATTGTTAATTATGTAATTATTAATTTTTATTATTATGAACTATATATTGCATGTTATTATTAATTGTTAAATATTATTAATTAAATATTATTTTATTATTAATTATATTAAGTATTATATACTAAGCGCGAACGGGCATCTTCGTCGTCATGCCTATGTGTCCTAATCTAATGGCCTCAATTTATTTCCATCATCGAACAACCCCAATTTATTCCATGAAAATCATAAAACTCTCGCTATACCGAAACTCTTGAAGGTTTGAAGCTTAAATGCACTTGCAAATCCCTTTCTCTCTTTCTCTTCTCTTCTGAGGTTTTGAGCAGTACTGGGTGAGTTATGATAGAATTTTATCATAATTGTGGACTAGCATAATAAAATATTGTGTACAAACCTCGATTAATTAGATATCAATGGTAATTCTCTCTTTAACGTGTCATTGGGCCTGTGTCCATGGGCCTGCTATGATGGGTAGGCTTGGCCCATG